>CAUYLG010046810.1:0-29682 GCA_963573385.1 Cacajao melanocephalus | reverse complement strand
CGTGTGGCTCCTCCGCCGGGAATCTCCCAGTCTGTGGGCAACAAAAATTCGTCTGAAAGTGCAGCGTCCACTCGCTCTCTGCGCTTTCACTGGGAGCTACAATCCTGAGCTGTTGTTAATCCGCCATCTTGGATCTCTCTCCTGTAGAGGATTTAAAAGCAATAATAAAACAGACTAAGAGTCAGTCTGCTTTTTATTATCATCATGCACTCGCAAATCTCAATAATGCTAATGATAATATGCTCCATGGGAAAATCTTTTCTGGTTCTAAGTTTTAAACAATTACTATGATGACTGTTAATAATATATAAGCTTCATATTATCACAGTTCTATATCTTAGCCTTTAATGTACATTGTCTTCTACATGAATGTTAATTCAGGGAACTCCTAGTCATACAGTTGGTGCTCAGGGCACAAGGACTTAGCTACATGCATTGGTTTTGAGGGTAAGTTCATAATGTTTTGAAATCTTTCGTAGTTGTTTCAGATGTGCTTTATGTCTCTAACACCTGTAGTGCTACCTATTCTGATGTTTAAGCAGAAGGTTGGAAATAAACAATGATAGCAAAGTCATTATGAGGATAAAGAAGCAAAATCTAAGCTACATCAATTCTATTAGTCTGCACGACCATTTGGAGGTTGTATTTGTGCTGGAAATTTGAAACAGTAAGACAGAGTGTGCACTGTGAGGTGTAATATTTTTGTGTGTTAAGTACAAGTTTTGGTGCATATCTGAGATATTCTACTATTTTGAGTAATATGCTTAAAATGGAAGTTTATCCTTCTTTTGAATTGTTAATTGTTTTAAAGCTAAAGAATAAATAAAATAATGATTATTTAATGGTAATTATTAGAAATAATTTTGTTGTATAGAGGCAAAGTTTTATAAAATGATCTGTTTCATATGTCAAATTTATTAGGTCTACCACTGATTTTTGGAATTAGGCAATTTTGGGCCAAGTTCTGTGAAACATTGGGTCAAGTTACTGAATTGTTTAAAACCTGAGCTTTCTCATGAATAAAATAAGTACCTCCTTTGTAAAGTTATTGTGATACTAAATGAGATAATGCAAGTAAGTACATAGGTCAATACCGGGAACATAGTAGATGCTCAATAAAGGACAGTTTAGCAGGAATAAGAATAATAATAAAAAGCACAGTTGTAGATTTCTATGAAACATTGCCAAAAGGCTTTGCATATTAAAGAGATTCAAGCTGAGATCTAAAAAATTATAGGCAGAAACACTGAAAATTCTCTGAAAATAGCATAGCCTCCTTGTTATAAAGAAGTAACCATGTTCATTCATTCCTTTATTCATTGGAAAACAAACCTTTTGGAGAGTGCATGCACCATTTTAGGTTCTGCCTTATAGTAGAAAATAAAACAGACCCAATCTTTGTTGCTGTGAAGGCTACATTCTAGCGAAGTCCTCCTAGAATTAAAGCCCCTTCAGATACCGCTACCTGAATTAGGTAGATACAAGCACCATTTACAGTCAAAACTATGGTGCCCACAGTCGGGAGTAAGCAGAATTGCAGAGGAGTTTTTTGAAAGAGCATGTGTTGTGCATTCAGACTAAGTTGAATCTCAGCTTCTCTGTTAACTATGTGACCTTGGGCAGGTCATTTCCTATTGCTATGATTCACGTTTCTTGTCTCTAGTAGAGTGATCACAGTCCCATAGCCTGCCAACTAAAAAAAGCCCGGGACTGGACGGATTCACAGCTGAATTCTACCAGAGGTACAAAAAAGAGCTGATACCATTGCTTCTGAAACTATTCCAAACAGTAGAAAAAGAAGTACTCCTCCCTAACTCATTTTATGAGGCCAGCATCATCCTGATACCAAAACCTGGCAGAGACACAACAAAAAAGAAAATTTCAGGCCAATATCCCTGATGAACATCAGTGTGAAAATCCTCAATAAAATACTGGCAAACTGAATCCATCAGCACATGAAAAAGCTTATCCATCATGATCAAGTCAGCTTTATCCCTGGGATGCAAGGCTGGTTCAACATATGCAAATCAGTAAATGTAATCCATCACATAAACAGAACCAATGACAAGAACTACGTAATTATCTCAATAGATGCAGAAAAGGCCTTCAGTAAAATTCAACACCCCTTCATGCTAAAAACTCTCAATAAACTAGGTATTGATGGAACATAAAAAAAAGAAAAAAGAAAAAAAACAAAACCAAAATCAACCCCTTCCCAAACCCCAAAACAGAGATAAATGACGTAGTATTTTTCTGGTGCATAGGGATACTCAATAGATATTATTTCTCTTTTCTGTCTCCCCTTAACAAATTGTGCCTGAATAGAACCTAGCTCTGTTGGATGCATCATTCCTTACACAGACATACACATGCATATGCACACACATTTGTATATATGAAGACATCCCATTTGGGATGACCACAGCTAGAAGGACACTGATTGGGGTTTAAGGAAAATTACTCCGCGTTGCCATTGACTGTTCATTCTAGTCTTGAAAGCATGTCTGTGATAGTATGTAGTCCACTCCATATTTAATAAGGACTCCCTATTTTCCCAAATTATACACCTGTATATTTGCCAACCTGATGTCTAGAACAAGTGTCTGTTTGCTTCTGACAAAGTACACATATGAATTTCTTAGACCAAATCTATGACCTGAGGAGTATGCCAGCTTTAAACACTGTTGGCCATTACATTCTTCACCACCTTGTAGGGAGAGTTAGAGCAAACTCAGAGTCATAGCTTTTATTGACTTTTTCATAAATTTCAGTACACAGACATAAATTGTTTTGGGAAGAAAATCTTCATCCCATGTAGACTAATGGTCACATAAAATCTAAACCTTAATATTACCATGGAAGTCAGAAGAGATGGTAGCAGTCCCCTGAGGGAAGAGATGATTTTCCATGGTGTAAGTGAGGTATCCTGATGCCCCATTTTTATAAACCTGTATGATAGTAATGCAAAATCGCATTCAGATAAGATGGGCATATACGCTCTACCCCACTTGATAGAGAAAAATGTGCTGACCTCATGATTTTTGTTTCAAACTAAGAATGCCTCAACAGACAAACTGTTGCTGTTTTCTAATGGCAGCCAGAAAGAAGGGCCTAAGATCAACTATTCTGAGATAAATTTCTTGAATTTTGGTAAAAGTCCTTCAGCATTTATGTGGTCTAGAGTTAAGAATCCTATTCGTCTGTTACCTGATTAATTTACCTTCATACATTTTGCAACTATCCAGAGTGTTCACAGGGAATTGGCATTTCTTAATATCTGGTATTATATGAGGGGCACTATTGATTCTTTTACAATCACTGTTGGCATTTGAAAACAACTGTAAAATTTTTTCTCACTGAAGTGAGCATAGCCATGCATATGACATAGAACTTTGGGGTCTTGATTCTTCATTGTCTGTGAACTGGTGAGAGCACATGAATGTAGCAAACTCGAACCTGTAATAGGCATCTGTCTTTACTTCCCTTGGTGAGGGGTGGGTTGGCCTTTTCTCCAGGGATAATTTTCTTTAAGTAGGTGTCGATTCCCTATGACATATTCTTATGGTCTCCCTTATCTACTCTACCATTTTTTCCTGGTATTAATGTAACACCCTTAAGTTATAGGTGGACATGAGGCTACCCAGCTGAGAGATTTCATTTCTCAGTCTTCCTTGCAGCTAGGTCTGGCCATGTCACTAAATTTTGATTAATGGGATGCAAACAGAATTGATGCGTGCAACTTTAAGATCACATTTTTATAAGGAAGCTATTGGCCTTTCATTCTCTGTATTTATTTCCATTGGCTCTAAAATGGTGACAACCAGAGAAGCTTCCTTGGATTCGGAGGAAGCTGCATGTTGAGGATGGCGGAGGCACACTGCCAACCTGGATCCTTACATGACTTTGTGGAGTAGAGCTGTCTACCTGCCTTTGATGACCTTCCTACACTTGACCTGTTACATGAGAAATAAACTTGAGTTATACCTGGGCCACTGTATTTTGGGTTCTCTTTGTTATAGCAGCCCAACCTGCACACTAGCTAATATCGCCTTTTTCAGATCATCTGACAAATACATCACATGGAACTCTCTATAGTCCCGCAACATCGACTGTGTTCCGGATGCTTGTCCCTTTCAATTCACCATTACTGAATGCTTATTAGAGGTTTTAGTGTGAGAAATAAAATTCACACAGCCCAGCATGAAGAGTGTGCTGTTAAATGCTTCCTCCAGAATCTCCAGATGTTCTTTTTGGATTAAGACAGACCATCAGAGAACTGCACACCTGGGCTGTCTTGATTTGGCTCCTTGGAGAATAACTCCACAGATCTGAGCCTTGGCTTTGCGCCATCGGCCCACACTGCAGAACACTAGCAAACAACTCTGTGAGCCCCGCTGCTGCACGTCCAGGAGGATGATTGAGGATGTGGTTTGCTACCCTTTGTGAGGACCCAGGGGAGAGGTTTCTTTCAGACCTTGCACCAGGGATAGTTGTGCTTCTCCTGAGCAACTGGCTTGTTTTGTTTTTGTGGACATTCTGAATTGTGTAGCTGTCTGTGTCTTTCAAAGCCACCTCAAATCCTCTGGGAACGAGACAGGGTATAAAATACATCTATTCAGAGTCAGGACCAAGATCCCTATTTAGCTCATTATATTGCTTTTGGAAAAGTCACTTCACTTGGCTTAACTTTCTTTGCTTACAAGTCAGAGATAATGAGTTCTTCCTGTGAATAGAGCTCAAATTAATATTTATAACACACTCAGAGTTCCTTCAACGTAAGTCATTATGGAAACTAACAGTAATCTTTAATTTCTACAAATCTCTGCCTTTCTGTAACTCCCTCTCTTTGAATGTCTTTCCTCAACTTTGCTTCTTCATTCATTTATTCAGCACATTTGAGGGCACATTAGTACACCAAGCCCCCTAGAAGGGTCCAATTTAATAAGCCTGAATCCTTGCTCTCCAGTAGCACAAGGACTTAAGAACATGCTTCCTACAAAATTAAAGATTTAAATAACAAACGGGTATATCAATTATAAAATTCCAAAACCATAATGAAAAGGACTAGGAGTTGGGTGTGGGACAGAGTGGTGTGGTATGGTTGGTGTTTTAAGGTGATGATTCTGTCATCCCATCTACTTGAGAAGCTGAGAAGGGAGAATTGCTTGAGCCCAGGAGTTTGAACCCTGGGAAACATAGTGAAACTTATTCTAAAAAAACAAAAATTTAAAAATAAGTAAAATAACAGGATTAGAGAACAGTAGGAGGGAATAATAATAGTTCTAGTGGTGATACTAGAGGGCATCTCTAAGAAGGCTGCATTCAGGCAAAGACTGGAGATTTAAAAGAAATGACTCTGCTAATTGCTGAGAAGATAAATACATCTTTGGGTGTGAAAGGGTTTGGCATGTGAATGAATCTGAACATGGACAGTGGTATGATGGTCAGTAAGCAAGGGCAAAAGTGAGAGTTTGGAGAGACGGGCAAGGACCAGGCCACTTAGGGCCTTGAATGCCACATCACAGAGCCTGGCTCTTCTCTTACCTGCCAGAAGATGCTTCTTGAAACATCCCGTGGGGCAGAGTGGGGTGGTATGATTGGTGTTTTAAGGAGATGATTCTGTTTGTCTCTAATGTGAGATGAACTCAACACAGTAAGGTAAATGTTGGGATTGTGGGGAGCAAGGAGAAGGGTGTCTTCTGGGTGTTTTCAATTTGGATGCTGAGCAAGACTTCCCGAAGTATATGGTGGCTGAGCTGAGTTCTTCCTCTTGAGGAATGAGGAAGAGTTAGCCAGAGGAATGGGAGGAGGGTGAACCAAATTGTGAACTGCATGACCAAAGCATGTCAGCACAACACAGATGCTGCTGGTTTGGAGCAGAAAGCAAAACAGCACCAAGGGACGGGAAGCTATGGAGGTGGCCAAGAAATGGCTCAGAGAGAACCTTAGGTGACAAATGCTTTCTTCCCCATTGTATGGCTGGTAGGTGGTAAGGAGCTGAATTTTATTTCCTAATCATTTTAAAAGAATTATTTGGAAAAGTATTTGTAAGAAATCTCTTAAATAAAAACGTATTTTTCATGCTTTCTTTAAAATGCGGGTCCTTGGAGTGTAGATGACCACAGGCAACCTTTCTGCAACTGAGTTAAAGCAGTTGATAGAAGATGAGTCATCCTCATCTTTGCCTGTGCCTTGTCTGCTCCTATAAGCCTCTCTCCTTTCCCTAGCTCACCTAGTCTATTCCAAACAAGAGTAAGGGGGATTACTGGTGGACACCCATCCCACTTCCTAGTGGATGTAGAAGTACTTAGTAAAGTGCTCTGCATATTTGAGTTATTATTATTATTTTGAGATGGAGTCTTGCTCTGTAGCCCATGCTGGAGTGCAGTGGCGTGATCTCAGCTCACTGTAATGCTGCAACCACTGCCTCCCAGGTTCAAGCAATTCTCCTGCCTCAGGCTCCCAAGTAGCTGGGACTACAGGCACCTGCCACCAGGCCCGGCTAATTTTTGTATTATTATTATTTTTTAGTAGAGATGTGTTTCACCATGTTAGCTAGGCTGGTCTTGAACTCCTGACTTCAGGTGATCTGCCTGCCTTGGCCTCCCAAAGTGCTGAGATTACAGGCATGAGCCACTGCGCCCCAGCTGAGTTATTTCTAATGTTAATTGCACTAGATTAGGAGTCAGAGTGCTGGTCCTGGCTCCTTTAGTTAGTAGTTGGGTGACCTTGGACACATTACTTCTTAAAGCAGCTTCCTTATGTGTGAAAAAGGGATAACACCTACTTCTCTGAGTTATTGTGAGGGTTAAACTAAAAATTGAATCTATGCAAAGCACTTACACAGCACCTGCTTAAGGAATTATAAGTAGTATTGTTGTTCATAACAGAAAAATAATAAAAAGAGAAAATTCAAAGTTTTCTTTTCTTTTCCCCTTAAGACTGAGCATGTAAGACAATGAAATGGAGAAGTTACTAAAAACCGAGGTAATTAATCTTGGCTGAGTTACTTGATTTCCTCATCTAAACAGCTGGGACTTTGTGTATTACGAATATTGTATATTCATAAGAGTTAGATGTAATTGTTGATGCAAAAGTTCTTCAAAAAGTGGGTGTTTTCTTTTTTCCTTTTTTATGGGGTTATCTGGATAACCTGTAAGAGATGCCAAGGATTTTATTAGGGGGAATACTTCTGAGAGAAAAAGGGATGGGTGCTGGGGAAGGCTGTCAGCCCTTGATGAAGGTATAACCTAAATGGGGACAGGTAGGAAAGTTGGGTGCAAGAGTCTTCAATCTGAGAAGGTTTGGCACAAGGTCACAACCCTGAACCAAAGTCAAATAATAGAGGCTTCTGCATCTTGGATCTTTCAAGAATGAGAAGGCCTGGGGATCCTAGTGGAGCTCAGTCATTGGCTGGGATGAGCCTCAGGCCTCAGCATAAAGAGGTGATGGATTTCAGAGCCCAGCCTTTGGGGCTGGGGCCCTTGGTCAGTTGCACTCCCTGTTGTTGGTGCGTTCTCGTGGCCACTACACTTACCATGAACAAGAACCTCTTTTATTAACAGAGGACTCTACTGTTTGCAGCGAAGAGTCTTCATTTCCCTTGATTTGTGAGAGAACTCTTCCCAGGAAACCACTTTTCAGTGAAGGTGTGCAGCAAATAGTGTGCAGTGACTTGACAGTGAACTAAAGGAGATGGTGAGCATGGGCACTGTTTTTATCATAAGTGGAACCTGGAAAGAGCTAATGGGGATGAGTTAGTGTTCTCAGAGCTGGTACCTTTTCTTTCTCTGTAAAAAAAATAGTCAATTAATAAGGACCTTTGCATCCATTGGCTTTTTAAAGAGCAATGAAAAGCACTCTTCTTTGAAATAATGATTTATGCTTAGAAAGCACTTTACATTTTACCCACCTTCGTATATATTTTCTCAGGTGATGGCTGCAAAACTCTTGAGGAGTAAGAACTCCCATTTTTGAGGGCTCACAGTGAGGATCAAAAAGGCTAAACAACTTGTTCCATGCATGCAGCTCATTAAGTGGCTGAGTGGGGAGTTGCACCTAGCTGGGAATATTTTCACCTCTTGTCACTGCAGCAGAGCTTACAAGCACCTCTAATTTAAAGAGAAAGAAATGTTCTGAATCTTTCTTATCTTTGCTCCCAGTTTGAATTTCTTTATTTTATAAATAATGAAAACAATCTGGCCAGGTCTCTGCAGAAAAGTATCAGCATTGTAAAATGTGTCCTAGGAAGAGCGTTGAAGAGAGCTGGAGTTACTGTCCTTCAAAAGAGAAAGCTGAGGATTGACTTCATTACTTACATTACATTCATAAGGAATTATCAAGAGGTAGAAATTGAAAAACTGATCTCCATCTCCAGAAACATCAGGAAGATAGGAAATAGGGCTCAACGTGGAGGCAGAAGAACTTTCTGAGTTGTCAGGGCAATTGAACCACTAAGACCATGGGGAAAGGCTTGAATAGTTTACAAATAAGAGTAAACACAATTGTGGGGCTGGCTTTCTACCTGCTAATGGGGTGGGGGAAGAACTGGGACCTCTTGCCTTCTATGCCACTTGGAGCTGTCATTCTATAACATCTAAGTAAAGACTGAGTCTACTCGTTAGAATCATAATGTGATGATTTGCATCATGTGAGAGGCATGATATAGCTCAGTTAGCCTTTATGCTGGTGTTACAAAACATTCACTGTCCTTTCATCTGTTCCTTCGTGCATCAAATATTTATTGGGTGTCTACCATTTTCCAGGCACTATTCTAGGTACTAAGGATCTATATAGTGGTGAATAGACCAGGTCTCTGCCTTTGCAATTTTTATGTTAGTGGGTGGGAAGCAGGAAATCAATCAATCAATAAGGTAGATAGTAGTTAAGTGCTGCAATAAGAAAGAATAAAACAGAATGATTTGACAGAGAAAGACTCAGGCTGTGTTAGACTCAGTGGTCTGGGAAGGTCTCTGGGAAGGCATGTCATTTGATCTGAGACCTCAGAAATGAGAAGGACCTAATCCTGCAAAGATTTAGGGGAAGAGCATCCCAGATAGAAGAGATAGTGGTTTGAGGTAGCGTTTGGGTTGAAGTTTGACAATAGGGATGTAGTGGGAACATTCTGGGGAGAGGAAAGAAAAAGAAAAAAGTATCTTGGTTAATGATTCTGAAGCATTTTCTTGGAATAGTGACTGGTGAGTTTGACTGGAGGGGAGTTGATGTAGAACCTTGGTTCTCAAACTTGAGTGTGGCTCAGAATCACTGGGAAGGCTTGTTAAAGCCCAGATTGCTGGACCCCCGTGTCCAGAGTTTCTGATTCAGTTGGTCTGCTGTGAGACCTTATCATTTGTATTTTTAGTAGGTTCGCAGGTAATATTGATGTTTACTGATGGTGGGGACCATGCTTTCAGAACCACTGGAAGGGTCAATCACTTTTTAAGGTTCAGTTAAGTTACTAATACTAATAAGAGAAACTAGCATTTACTAAGCCATTACTGTATGACAGGTACTTCATGGACTCTCTTTTGCAATTACTGTAACAGCCCCATGAAGTAGGGATTATGACTATCCCATGTTACAGCTATAGGGATAAGCACAGAAAGATCAAATGATGTCCTGAAGCTCATAAAGCTTCTTTGCAAAGGAAGAAAGTGGCAGAACTGGGGGGTGAAGCATAGCCTTGGAATTTTGGAACCCTTCACCACCATGCTATGATTCAATGACAAAACCCAGAGAGGTGGAGAGGTGGTAGCAGCTGGCTGGGTAATTTAATCAATGTGGAATAAAGGGATCGTAGAAGGGAATTGCAGCGTGTGTATACTAGGCTTGTAGGTTATCTAATCAGCAGGCCTTTCCTTGTCTTCTTTCCTAAAAGAACCCTTATTTTGTTCAGATACCTCCTTTCCAGCAGTAGGGGGTGAAGCTCAGTTACTCTGAGTCTAGGCCCATCAGCACATGGCATTTTCCTGGCAACTGGTTCTGGCTGGAAGGTGTATCTTAAGTTGGTCAAATAAGACTAGATGGAAGGCTTATATTTTATGGCTGGGAGAGCAGCTTTATTTTTGTCTTTGCTTGGGCGTGAATAAGGAAGTGCATTTTCTTGGGTCCTGTTAGCAGCCACTTTCCAACCATGCAAACAGCTGTCCGAACATGAAGCTCGTACATGGAGGCTGAAGAGTGGGAAGGCAGAGAAATCTAAGTTCTTGATGGCTTTGCTGTTTCACAGAATCGAGGAACTCTGGGAAGCTTCCTTGACCTCTGGACTTTCTTAAGTGAAATAACCGGTTTCCATATCTCTTGAGCCCGTTTGAGTTGGTGTAACTGGCAGCTGGAAGCTTCATAACTGATAGGACAGACACTGCAGTATGAAGGAGGATGTTTGGAATATAGAAACTTTAACAAAAGTGAGGAGAAGGTGCTCTAAGTTTGCAGCTGTCGTGGGACGTAATGGTGGCTGTTTATTCTGAGCTGTTGTCTGGAAAGGGAAGGGGAAGGGAGAGAGGAGAAGAATGAGGTCATGGAGACTTTTCTGTGAGGGAGGTGTTCCTTCACACCTCCAGATGTTCTCAGGAAACTCAGATGGCTTTACAGTGACAATCGTCTCAACATAGCTCCTTATTCTTTCCTTCTGGCTCTTGTATCCTGGTCTCTATGATCCTCCCCAAAGTGAATGTGAAACTCAAATGCCAGGATTCTGGATGATAGGGCTGAAGACATTTTGGCCAAAGCCATTTGATGAAGAGAGTTGGCCACACAGTGATGTGGCTGGAATGATGATTTGGTAAAAAATGAAAATTTTACAATCATTCTTTTTTTTTTTTTTTCAGATAAGTCCATTATTGGTACATTACAAGGGTGATTGTATAGTTCTTGGGCTTCCTTTTTTTCTGAAAGGAGAGAATGAAATAGCTATATATCTGATAATAGGTGATTCATTAGGAAAGTTAAATAACCAGTAATAGAGGACTGGTTGGAAGAACTTAATTGGCAAACATAGGGGATTAGTTGAAGTAAATTAAATACCTTTTACACTCTCCACAAAAAAAAGTCGTAGCCAAGTAAAAGGGTAAACATAATTACATGAAAAGGAATTATAAAAATTTTAACAGGGTATATTGAATTTCTAACCTCATAAAATTCAGAATTCCAGAGGCTTTTCTTTTTTTAATTAACCTTTGTTTTTATTCATACTTACAAGATTAGAAATACAAATAGCTGAAAAAGAGCATAGTCTGACATCCCACTTGTCAGAAAATAAACACTGCTAAAATTTATTTCTTTCTAGTTTGCGCATGTAATCATTAATGTGTATATGCCCAAATATAACATGTATGTTTATATGTTAGTATTTTTCTAACAAACATATGCATGTTGGTATTTTTCTACACAATGGATTTATGACATTTTTGGTATAAAACACAATTCTTGTAACCCAGACAATATTTTTTCAAGTATTCCAATGCATTGGCCAGTAAAGTGGCCCCAAAATTTGTCTCTTAAAATAGAAGTAATGTTTGAAAATAAAATAGTAATATATAGAAATAGTAATAAATAAAGCAGGAAAATATTTTTCAAACTGTGAAATATTTTGAAAAACAAGTAAAACTGTTTAAGAATACCTAGAATGTTTGCCAAACTGCCTTTCTATGCATTCCAGTTATCAGTACTTGGAGAAATTGGTGATTGGGAATCTTTACCTTTGAACGTGATTAATTTTTTGCACTGATTATCTTTCTTCTATAGCTGGGAATAATTGTTAAGGTGAACCAGAAATGCCATAATATTCAACCAAGAAGCTCTAGAGTGGGTGATCAGCTTATCTTAGTTTGCACAGGACTGACTCATTTTATTCATTGTGTTCAACTCACACAATCAAAGATTTAATGCACAGATTAATAACATTAACAAATCAATAAACAGAAGACAAGTCATAAGAAATATGAGTAAAGAGGATATGGATGGCAGTTTATAGAAGAGGAAACCCAGACTGATAAACCTATGAAAATATGCTCAACCTTACTAGTAATGAGGAGATTCACATTTAAATCACACATGATACACTATTTTCTATCTACAGTGTAAAGGGTCAGCAAGGAGGTGGAAAATTAGTACCTTACACATGCTGTTAAGCATATGAAATACAAACATACTAGTGGACATTACACAAAAATTGTAAAATTCAAAATATATACATTTCTTCATTCTAGACGTTTTACTTCTAATAATAGATCCTAGAGAGATCTTTGCTCTTGTGTATAAAGAAGACAGTCTTGTTTTAAAACTAAAAATCCCAATTCCTGGGAATCCATTCAGTTCCCGGCAAGCCAGGACTGTTGGCCAACCCATTAAATCTCTTTCCTCCAAAAGTTGAGTAGTAGTGTAACACCTTTTACCTGCAAGAGTGAAGGCATTTTGAAGAGCTGTCTGTGGGTCTAGCAGGCAGCTGAAGTGAAACGTACTTGTCATGTCTCTTGCGTTTGCAAGGGTCGCTGCAGCAGCAAAAAGAAAAGGAAACAATTAGGACTACTAATTTAAATGTTGACATTTGGTGATTCAAAGGAAAGCAGCAAAGGCCTACCTAGGCATCCCTACTTGCCTTTTGGTCTGGTCATACCGCCCTGTGCACCTTTCATGACTTCCTTTGAGCCCATCTGATGAGGGTTATTTCCTGGAGAAGAAAACAGTGTAAGACTTTCTAAGTAAGGCAGCAAGGCATGGGAAAAGGAGAGCCGAGACAATAGGATCTGCAGAACGTAAGATCCTGGAGAGTCATCATGACAGTGACTGGTGTAGATTAGACATTTCATGATTAAGAACACATCACACAGCTCAAAAAGAGCCAGAACACAAGCAAAAGAGGATAGTAAGAAATTTTTGTTAAAGAAAAAACTGGAAAGGGAAACAAAGCAGAAACATCACGAAGAATCACAAAACCCATTCTTACAAACAATCTCAGAAGGGGTCATTCTCTGCCAAGGAAGTGGAACATTTGGGAGAAGCGCGAGAAACAACTGCAAGAAAGAGAAAGAGGATCATGAGTAACTTAGTCGCTCACAGTGGATGCTGGCACATTTTGGACAGGGTAAGGATGTGCATGACTTTCTTTGCTTAGTAAAATGGTTGGTTATCGGCCTTTAACTAGAAGAAAAAAAGACTTAAGAGCCCAGAAAATGCTATAGCTGAATAGCTGAGTTATTTTTAAAGAAAAATCTAAACTACAAACAAATCTATAGACAGGAGATGGAGAATTTTCTCCCATCTAAGTACTAACCAGGCCCGACCCTGCTTGGTTTCCAAGATTGGATGAGATTCAGGGTGGTGTGGCCATAGCCAGATGAAGAATTTTCTGTAGGACTTCTGCCAGCTCTCCTGTAAGGAGGCAAAGTCTCTGGAAGTAAACCTGCACAGGGTGAAGTTGGAGGGGCAGCAGATGAGAATAAGGACGAGCAAAACCGGGGCTGTCTAAGGGCTTCATACCAGGGATTGGTAGTTAATATCGGAGCCACAGTGTGGCTTGGCTGGTAAATTATTTGTAGCTTGTTTGTGGTATTTATGCTTAAGGACATAATGAACTATATACAATTCATTCTACAGGGTGGGGTTCCCTTCTCTTGAGTTCACCTTTTGTTTTTAAAAGTCCTTCAGGCATAAAAGCCTCCTTCATCAGCTTGCAAGGAGGAAGGCTGAACTGAGTGTCACCCAACAAGCATCTCTGGTCCCTTATCCCGATGTCTTGAGTATGTGCTGCCCTTCCCAGGAAAGGGGTCTAAGGAGGGCTTATTCTTGTTTTTATCTGATTATAGCTTACAAATAGCCATCATGTGACTGGTGATAAGAATTATGGAAACATCAGGGAGGTAGAAAAGGAAAATGTAAAAAAGAAGAAAAAAACTAAATGAAATCTATGGCTGTGTTTCCTTATGTGTGCAGAAGAGTGAGTATAATGTGTGTAGTATTCGTTCCTAAAATGAGGCGGGATGTTTCTGGAAGCTTCTACCTCAGAGATTTCCTTGAACTTTAGATTAGTTTTATATTCCTATACATATAATAATTAGGTAAATCTCTTAGCAATATTCTTATTTTTAAAGTAAAGAACTTGAATTAAATGAATGAATGTGAGTTGAATTCCTACTGTGCACGCATCATAGAGACAGAAAAAGGTGAGTCTCTTGTCGGAAGGCTGTTACGGTCTGGATGTGAGGAGCTGGCAGAGTGGCCGATGGAGATGGAGTTGAGGGAGGCCACCAGACAGGGACACACATAACCAGATGGAATGTGGGAACTAGAGCCAGAATTGTTCTTCCGTGGTTTCTTGAGTGAGACAGAGTTTTCTGACTTTCAGGAAGCAAAGAACACTTTATATGGATTTCTACCCACGAGTCACATGGGGGTCCACAGGCTCCCACGGTGCCCTGCATGTGAAATGTCTTTTGTGGATTCAATTTAAAAACAAAATTAAGCACTGAGATGTAGGACAGGCGTTTTCTGTAATGTCATGATTATGCCATAAATAGCTGGGAACATAATGAAATTATTTTGGCATCTTATGTGTGATGCTAGTGATGAGGCTTAAGTAAAGAGTCACGTTCCTGGGGTTGGTATGTCAGGCCAACACCCCAAATTCCCATCAAGTTTAGTCCTGTGGTGGTGGAAGTTCGCTTTCGAGTTTGGGTTGAGTCACTGTCATGATGACTCTCCATCCAAGAACTGTGGCATTTTTGGGCCCTAGAATCAGAAGCAAGTGTGAACTGGTATTTGTGAAATTTTCCAACTAAAAGCAGTGGCTGAGGTGGGTAAATAGGGGGGAGGCATCTCCAAGCAGAACGGCAGACATGACGCTGAGCATTGTTCTGAAAGGGGCATAGCAGCCCTTGGTCAGAGGAGAGTTAATGGGCAGGCTTTGTTAGAGAAAAGTATTTTATAAAGTAGTAAAAGTCAAAAGGCAGTCTTGCAGAAAGCATCGGCTTTGTGATTAATGTATCCGGCTACTAATTATTCAGGGGAGGTTGTCTGTCTGTCCAGACTTACATGTTAGGGGCAGCACTTTGAGTCACTGTACAACCAGAAAATCCAAAGTGGGTTTTACAATTAGGATCCCTTGGGATTAGCAGAGTCCCTACTAACACAGCTTAAACATCCAAAAGTTTACCTTCTTACATAAATGCAGTCCAGGAATAGGTTGTCCAGTGCTTGCAACAGCAGCTTCACAGTCACCAGGGACTTGGACTCCTTCCAGGTTGTAACATTTCCATCCCGAGGGCGTGGCCTTGTTCTCACAGCCTGAGATGGTGGCTGGAGCTCCACCTGCTATAATCTGGGCAGTGGGAAGACAGGAAGACCCTCCTCTTCCTCTTAAGGACACTTCCTGGAGTACCACATAGTACTTAAATCTCATAGGTCAGTCTTAGTCAAAAGGCCACATTCACCTTTAAAGGAGGCTGGGAAATACAGTTCTTAAACTCTGCACATGGTTGCTCTGAGTAAATTCAGGAGTTTGGAGTTTTCTTACCAAGGAGGGGAAAACAACAGATTTTGGCAGGTGACTGGTATCTTTGCTAAGGAAGCTTGCAATTGAATGATGAAAATAGACAGAAACACCATGCACAGAATATGTATTCCAAGTGATAGAAACCAGTTATGATTCATTTAGTTATTTGCTTCATTCATTCATTCATTCGTTTTTTATTTAACAGGCATCAAATGATGTGTTGGTCTGGGGAATGAAGAGGCGACTCTAGACTTATTCCTGAGAATCATGGTCTTAAAAGGAAAGCCATGACATGTAATTAGAATAATCCTATGTGGGCCAGGTGCAGTGGCTCATGCCTGTAATCCCAGCACTTTGGTAGGCCAAAGCAGGCAGATGACTGGAGGTCAGGAGTTCGAGACCAGCCTGGCCAACATGGTGAAACCCCATTTCTACTAAAAAATAGAAAAATTAGCCAGCCATGATGGTGCATGCCTGCAATCCCTGCTGGCTGGGAGACTGAGGCAGGAGAATTGCTTGAATCCAGGAGATAGAGGTTGCAGTGAGCCAAGATTGCACCATTGCACTCCAGCCTGGGTGACAGAGTGAGAATTTGTCTCAAAAAAAAAAAAAAAATCAACAGCAACAAAAATAATCCTATGTGGGGGGATTTGGAACAGAGACCATCTACAGGCTTACACTCTTAACTCTGGGTCCTTAGTGTCTGTTATGCTTGCTGAAAAGTTTTAAGTTGCCTCCTTTTTTTTTTTTTTGAGACTAAGTCTCATTCTGTCAGGCAGTGGGGCAGTCTTGGCTCACTGCAACCTCCACCTTCCTGCTTCAGACTCTTGAGTAGCTGGGACTACAGGTGTCTTCCGCCACACCTGGCTAAGTTTTGTATTTTTAGTAGAGATGGGGTTTTGCCATGTTGGTCAGGCTGGTCTGGAAATCCTGACCTCAGGTGATCCACCTGCCTTGGCCTCCAAAAGTTCTGGGATTATGGGTGTGAGCCATTGAGGCTGAAATGATCAAGTTTTTTTGTTAATTCCAATGAACAGAATTATTCATAAGGTTGTCACTTGTAGATGAAAATTGGTTTCCTCAGAAAACTTTCACAGCAGCCAGATGCTAAAATGTTCTCTGTTATGATGAACCAAATTTTATGTCACCCCCTTCCTTCTTATCCCCTAACACAGAAATTATGTCCATCCAATTTTAGTCTTGTCTTTGAGGTCTACCTAGAACAATTCTTGAGTCTCTTTCCTCCTCTGCTCACTGTATTTCTGCTCTTTTCTGAGGCTTTATTTTTTTCCAAACGAAAAGCCTGAATACTCCTTCAACTGTTCCCCAAATAACGTGACTTGGGGAAAGAAATGAAGAGGGAAATAATATTTTTATAGAGGCTTACTATGTTCTGGACATGGTGCTAAAGGTTTTATGTACATTATCTCAATCTTCACAGAGTCCAGTGAATAGAGGGTGATATTCTTCACATTTTCCAAGTAAGGACCGAAGTTCATGGAAATAATGTTTAGCAGTTAACTTTCTAAGCTCTTAATAATCATTCAATGGGCAGGCAGGATCCAACCATGACCTGTTGGGGGACCTGGACTGTGTTTTCCAACCATACCTTGCTGGTCCATCTTCCTGGTTACCCGATTTTGAAGATGTCAGTTTCCATAGCTGGAAGATAGAACTCATTCCCTCCTACGTTATGAAGAGATTTCAGCTAAGACCAATGCACCTGGAAGTAGACCTTTCCCTTCCCCAAGCATAGAGAATGTAGGTTGGTTGTGACAATTCTCTGCACTTGTGGGGTAGGAAGATACGGAAGCAGAGTCCTCAGAACAGTGGAGGGGTCCAAAGTAGGTCTGGACCTCAGTACAGACATGAGGACTTTTGAAGGGTGTCTTAGTTGAGTAATATTGTCAGATGACTTTATGGGGATTGAAGGCTGGGAAGCTCTTCCTTCCCTTAATGGGGATGATGAAGCCGTGCCCACTGCATCACTCAGCTGATTTCATACAGCTAAATTATTCTGCCTTCTATCTACATTGAAGGAACTTATGTCCTCTGCCTGTGTCTATGGTACTTTTCTGATGGTCATCATTGCATCTGTGAAAATGCCCTCTATCTTCACCAAATAGTTTTATAAGAATGAACAGTGACAACAGGGCAGCATATTGGAAACTGCCTCATTAAAATAATGAAGCTCTGATGGAAATGTTGGTTTGTATGATTTCATCTTCAAAGGCCACTGTATCAGATACGGAATCATCCAGTATTTCTAATTTTATAGGGAAAGGAACTGAGGCCTAGAGAAGGCCCGTTTAGCTAGCTGGCCCTTAAGATAAGTTTGCTTAGGGTTTCCTAATTTAAAAACATCACTGTAGGCATAGTTTGTGTTTTAGTGACATTTCTGTGGTCAGTGAAGCATGGTATGTAAGATTGCCTGCCATCTGTGTGACTTTGGGTGGATGATTAGCTTCTTTGAGCTTCTGTTTCCCCAACTTAAAATGAGAATAATAAAACTACCTACCCCCAAAGATGGTAATATTTTTGTTACGAAGGCCAGGAGGATTCTTATGAAGCACTTAGGATGGTTACTGGCACATATTAAGTGGTATATTAGTCCATTCTCATGCTGCTAATAAAGACATACCTGAGACTGGGTAATTTATAAAAGAAAGAGGGTTAATGGACTCACAGTTCCACATGGCTGGAGAGGTCTCACAATCATGTGGAAGGTAAAGGAAGAGCAAGGGCATGTCTTACATAATGGCAGGCAAGAGAGTGTGTGCAGGGGATCTCTCCTTTATAAAACCATCAGATCTCATGGGACATATTCACTACCATGAGAACAGCACTGAAAAAACCCACCCCCATGATTCAGTTACCTCCCACCAGGTCCCTCCCACGACCTGTGGGATTATTACACTTCAAGGTGAGATTTGGGTGGGTATACAGAGCCAAACCATATCATTTTGTCACTGGCCCCTCCCAAATCTCATGTCCTCACATTTCAAAACCAATCATGCCTTCCCAGGAGTCCCCCAAAGTCTTAACTCTTTTCACTATTAAAAGCCCACAGTCCAAAGCCTCATCTGAGACAAGTCCTTTCCACCTATGAGCCCATAAAATCAAAAGCAAGTTAGTTACTTTCTAGATACAATGGGGGTACAGGCATTGGGCAAATACACCTGTTCCAAATGGGAGAAATTGGCCAAAACAAAGGGGCTACAGGCCCCATGCAAGTCTGAAATTCAGTGGGGCAGTCAAATCTTAAAGCTCCAAAATAATCTCCTTTGATTCTGTGTCTTTCATCCAGGGCGCACTGATGTAAGAGGTGGGTTCCCATGGTCTTGAGCAGCTGTACTCCTGTGGCTTTGCATGGTACGGCCTCCCTTCTGACTGCTTTCACAGGCTGGTGTTGAGTGACTGTGGCTTTTCTAGGTGCATGGTGCAAGTTGTTGGTGGATCTATTATTCTGGGGTCTGGAGGATGGTGGCCTTCTTTTCACAACTCCACTAGGCAGTTTCCCAGTGGGAACTCCTTTTGGGGGCTCTGACCCCATACTTTCCTTCTACACTGCCCTCACAGAGATTTTCCATCAGGGCCCTGCCCTTGCAGCAAATTTCTGACTGGACATCCAGGCATTTCCAAACATCCTCTGAAATCTAGGCAGAGGTCTCCAAACTTCAGTTCTTAACTTCTGTGTACCTGTAGGCTCAACACGTGGAAGTCTTGGTGCCTGCATCCTCTGAAGCCACAGCCCAAGCTGTGCCTTGGCTCCTTTTAGCCATGGCTGGAACAGCTAGGATGCAGGGCACCAAGTCTTTAGGCTTCACAGAGCATGGGTGTAGGAGACTGCTCAGGGTGGTGGGGAAAATGATAGGAAATACACAAACCTTCTTGAAAGGCTGGAAAGTTTTGCAAAAGCTTTGGGAAAGGGTTATGACTGAAGGCAGTCTAATCCTCTTACCTTGAGCTAATAGCAAAGAGCAGATAACAAGGGAATGTAGAGGAGTTTATCTAGCTTGTTTACTCATGTTGTCCTAAAGCCGACCTCTGATCATTCATGCACAGGACTGCCCTCTCCTTGGGGGACTGACAGTGTTAATTACCCACAAATGGTGTTTGCTCTAGGTCTTTGTCTTTAAATCTGTGCTAAATAAATGCAAGCATTGCTGATTTATCAGGGCTGCTGCTGACTCTGGCAGGGGTCTCCTAGCCACACTGACAGGCAAGCCTGTGTCTGCACACTCCTTTCATCCGTCACTCAGCCAGAGTCTGTGGGACAGACTTGACACAGTGGAGAACCTGGGCCTGACCCATGAAACCATGTTTCCCTCCTAGGCCTCTGGGCCTGTGATGGGAGGGGCTGCCTTAAAGGTCTCTGACATGTCCTGGAGACATTTTCCTCATTGTCTTGGTGATTAACATTTGGTTCCTTGTTACTTATGCAGATTTCTGCAGCAGGCTTCAATCTCTCAACCAAAAATGGGTTTTTCTTTTCCATTGTTAGACTGTAAATTTTCTGAACTTTTATGCTCTGCTTCTCTTTTAAACATAAGTTCAAATTCCAAACAATATCTTTGTGAATACATAAAACTGAATGTTTTTAACAGCACCCAGTCACCTCTTGAATGCTTTGCTGCTCTCAAGTTCAAAGTTCCACAGATCTCTAGGACGGGGTCAAAGTGCTGCCAGTCTCTTTGCTCCAGTTCCCAACAAGTTCCTCATCTCCATCTGAACCCACCTCAACCTGGACATCATTGTCCATACTACTATCAGCATTTGGGTCAAAACTATTCAACAAGTGTCTGGGAAGTTTCACACTTGCCCACATTTTCCTGTCTTCTTCTGAGCTCTCCAAATCATTTCAACCTCTGCCTGTTACCCAGTTCTAAAGCCACTTCCACATTTCTGGGTATCTTTGCAGCAGCACCTTACTCTACTGGTACCAATTTACTGTATTAGTCCATTCTCATGCTGCTAATAAAGATATAGAGAGACTGGGTAACTTATAAAGGAAAGAGGTTTAATGGATTCACAGTTCCACATGGCTGGGGAGGCCTCACAATCATGGCAGCAGGTGAAGAAAAAGCAAAGGCACATCTTATCTGGTGGCAGGCAAGAGAGTATGTGCTGGGGAACTTCTCTTTATAAAACTATCAGATCTCATGAGACTTATTCACTATCAAGAGAACAGCATGGGAAAACTCACCCCCATGATTCAATTACCTCCCACCAGGTCCCTCCCATGACCCATGGGGATTATTACAATTCAAGGTGAGATTTGGTGGGGACACTGAACCAAACCATATCAAGTGGCATATAAATGTTTGTTTAAAAGTGAACATAATTACAATAGCAGACTTGGAACCAACCCAAATGCCCATCAAGGATAGACTGGATAAAAAAAATGTGGCACATATATACCATGGAATACTATGCAGCAATAAAAAAGGATGAGTTTATGTCCTTTGCAGGGACATGGATGAAACTAGAAACCATCATTCTTAGCAAAATGACACAAGAACAGAAAACCCACACCGCATGTTCTCACTCGTAAGTGGGTATTCAACAATAACACATGGACACAAAGAAGCAAACATCACATACTGGGGCCTGGCGGGTGGGCGGCTAAGGGAGGAATAGCAGGGAGTGGGGGGATTGGAGAGGGATAGCATTGGGAAAAATATCTAATGTAGATAATGGGGCAATGGATGCAGCAAACCACCACCATGGCACACATATACCTATGTAACAAACCTGCATGATCTGCACATGTACCCCAGAACTTAAAGTATGTAGGAAAAAAAAAGTGAACATAAACTTTTTTTAGAATAGAAAATGATCCAAGGGTCTGTGAAATTGTAATTCTTTTATTTCAATCCTCTTTGTCACTAATAATAGTATATTGTAGGGCCTGAGTATTTTATACTTTATGGGATAATTTTGTGGACATTACATAATTTGGCTTGTAAAGTAACCTATGAGCTAGATCCTACTTGCTCCTTTTAAAGATAAAGATACTGTGAATCAGAGAGGTAACGACTTAATCTCAAAATCTCACATATCTAGCATGTGACAAGAGCACGTTCCTACCAGTATTATTGTTACCATTTTTATAGCTCTTATTGTATGCCAAGAAGTGTGCTAGAACTTTTTTTAAAAAGTGTAAAAAACTCTAGTCCTCTTAGTAATCCTATAAGGTCTCAATTTTGCAAGTGGCATAAGTGAGGCTCAGAGGGATGAAATAACTTGCCTCAGGCCTCGTAACTAATGAATCCAGTTATCAGAACTCAAAACTAGGTCTGCTTGGGACCCAAACCCTTGTCCTTCTTGTTCCAACACACTAACTCTTGCTAACCATCTTCCAGAAGGAAAGATGGATTATCAGCCTCCTGGCTACAAGGGCTTTGATAACAAGGGTTGTGTCTTTTCATGTTTATATTCCCTGGATCACAGAGCTTGGCACCAAGCCCAGGGTCTGCCATGACAGACTCAAGCTTGTCTCAATGAAACTGGTTTCTTGTCCATTTCTCCTCTTGCTAGCTGGGTAGGGAGATGAGTGGCCAGCACCTTGACCCTGGCTCAGCTGCAGCTTGGTGCCAGTTCTCTATTGAATGTAGTTTCCAAAGTTGTTTGCTTTCTTCATCGTTGGGTGTCCTCAAACCTCACTTCCTTTGCGTTTTGTTCTCCTTTGGAAAACTGCTCGATGTTACGATTTTGCTCATCCACAGCACAACAAGGGCTCAGTAATATGATGATAATTCAATTACTAATGGAAACAGGTTTTTATTAGAAACCTCAGTGCTTGGGAATATTCAGAAGTGGGACTGTAGGGACCATGATGAATACATTCAGCTGTGCTATCAGTGATGAAAAAGAATAGTAGGGAGGTGAGAGGGACAATGCCTGGAGGAAAATGAAATGAAATTTTAAAGTAAACAATCCTTGGCCACTCAGTAGACAAGTGGTACCTGAAGACAAGTGCCTTAGGTGGACCATACCCAAATGTAGGGTCTAGTTCCGCTACGCTTATGTTATTTCTCCATCCAGATGAGGGTTCTGAGACTTAGATAGGGCCTTGGCTAATCTACAGTTATAAAGCAAGTTGGTAGCAAGGCCAAGCTTAGGACCTGAGCTCTTCATTCTCCATCTAGGGCTTTTTTTCATACAGGATTTAGTAATTGATTGGCAGTAGGAGGTAAGGAGAAGAAGAAAGCCCTGGGGATGACCTCCATGTTTTTGGCTTGATACTGGGGGAAGGAGGGAAAGAAGTATGCCAGTGTGTTGTCTGACAAGTTTACTCATGGCCACTAGTAAGGTATTACTTTTTATTGTCAGTTACTGGTCACCCCAATGGTGATGTTTAAATGGAGGCTTAGGGGATTTGTAATGCAGTGGGCTGAGGGCTACAGGGAATTAAGGCAGTCAAGACAACTGTTGCAGATTACTCTTGCAGTACATTCCAGTGTAATTTCAATACGTTTTGCAAGGGTAAAACCAAGAGGTAAGGTGGGAACTGGATGAGGAATGTAAGTTTTTTTTTGTTTTGTTTTGTTTTGTTTTTGTATTTTTTAGGATTTCCAATACTTGAGCTAGTTTGCAGGCTGAGGAGAATAAGCCAGAGTGGAAGTAATTGAAGACAGGAATGGGAGGGCATGGCTGATGGAACACAGTCATGGAAAAATACAGATGGTAAAGGATCAGGCCCACAGGATGACATGCTAGCTCTGGAAGTGAGGAAGGACATATGAGGAAGGAGATCAAAAGGAATGGGTGCTGTTATATTTAAGTTCAGAGGAGGAGGCACTAATGTTCAAAGTGTTTCATATTCTCTGTGAAGTAGGAAATATTCATTGATAACATGGGTTGGACTTTAATCAGCTTCGCATCACTCATAGGGAAGTCAAGATCAACCAATACCAAGGTAATGGAATAATATGTGAATTAGACTAATGACCACTAACGTTTGGAACCGAAGCATGAACAGAAGAAATAGTGTCTGGCTTTGCTAATTGTTTTGTCTCATTTGGTAACAGAAGCGGGCGGTTGACCTTTAGCCAGGCTGCTTATGGATGTGTACACCTAACCAATGTTTATGCATGCTTGTTAAACCTACCAGAAAACTGCCCCCTACCAGATCATTACCACTCCCTGATTGATCTTGAGCTCCTAATTGATCTAGACCACTATGATGAATTCTGTTTGTCTTCCCGTCCTCTGCTGAAATGTACCCACCACTCTGAGATGAGTGTGAGACTATTGACAGAGCCAAGAAACTCTCTCCTCCTGGAAAAGATGAGGCTGATGGAGCTGATGTGTCCAGGTTAGAATCTCTGTCTTCTCTGGTACTGAGAAGAGTGTGCACTCTCAGTTGTCCTTAATCTGAACCTTATGCTCTGCTGTGCCATGATTTAAGCTGCATGATTTAAGATGTTCAGCCAGACTTAAAGTCCCTTCTGTAGAAGGTCATAAGGCCTTGGTGTTGCATTAGAAAGTGTTTCAGTTTGGAGACAGATGTGCCTGGGTTTAAGTCCTGGCTCCATCACATTTTATCTATGGAGCTTTATTGAACCTCTCTGGCTGTCAGCGTGCTTCTTAGTAAAAGGAAATTATAATTTCCCCATTGGTTACTTTTTTTTTTTGAGGTAGAGTCTCACTCTGTCACCCAGGCTGGAGTACCGTGGCACAATGTTGGCCCACTGTAACCTCTGCGTCCCAGGATCAAGAGATTCTCGAGTCTCAGCCTCCCAAGCAGCTGGGATTACAGGGGCGCGCCACTACACCTGGCTAATTTTTCTATTTTTTAGTAGAGACAGTGTTTCACTATGTTGGCCAGACTGTTCTCCAACTCCTGGCCTCAAGTGATCTACCTGCCTTGGCCTCCAAAGTGCTGGGATTGCAGGCATGAGCCACTGCTCCAGGTTACTTTGGTTACTTTGAAGATTCATTGAAAGGATTACCTAGGTCAATGAATAAAAGAAGTGATATATAAGATAAGGTGCTTTACTAAGAAGTGGGGAGGGAGGGAGCTATCTGTTATTAAATACCATATGTTTGCAAACACTGGATGCTTCACTTTCATGGTCTTGTTTCATCCTATGGAAAATATCTGAGGTTAGTTATTATTATCCCCAATTTACAGATGATAAAACATATCCATGGGCTGGGCTTGTCCTATCATAGACAGAGTAACCACATGTAGCTCATTTCAGATTATATATCATCCTTTTAGCCCATGACAGTCCCAAGTCACACCTGTTGTCCCAGAGTAATCATTAATAAACCCACTCTTACTCTCAAAAGTTTGGAATACAAATTATATGCTCACTCTGCAAGGGTGAGGGCCTGAGGCCAATGTAAAATCCTACATCTTTGTTTCTCTACTAGAATAGCTCCTAAGTCCTCATCTGCAGGTGTAGGTGGAAGGAATTTCCTTGGTGCTTTTTTTTCCTTTTGATGTTGTATTTCTGCCCTGCAACGAGGCTGCACTTTTCTGCCTCTAAAGCAAGAAAAAGACTCCCTGCTAATCCGCTAAGCCCTGCCTGGGGTACTCTTATCAAGGCCAATTCATCTAGGAAAAGGCCTAGAAATGAAGCTATAGGAGGAGAGAACCATGTGGTTATGTGTATGTCAGATCCATTCATTTATTCATTCATCTTTTCATTTATTAACCACTTCTTGCAAGGCCCAGTGAAGGGTATGAGAATGGGAAAATAGGAAGATGAAAACCACACAAGCCATCAAGAAGCTTATAGTCCCGAAGACAAATGCAGTGAACAAGATGCAAGGTTGAAAGTGCAGAGTTTAAGGGAGTAGGCAGAGAATGCCTCATTGGGATTCTGGGAGGGGAAGACCACTTCCTCTTTAGGGCAAGTTGGGAAATGTCTTTTTTTCTTTTAAATGGAAAGTAGCTTTTGAGCTAACTTTGAAGATTTGGTAGGATGTTAGGATGTGAACTCACCTAGAGCTGGGGAAAGTTAGGCAGGTGGATCCCCATAAGTGAGGCATGACATCTTAGAATCAGGTGCCAGGAACAGTTCAACTTTATTAAGATGAAGGTTATAAGAAAGAGGGTGGGGAGAAAATAGAAAACTTGGTTGGCTTTCCACTATGGAGGACATGCCTACCAGACTAAAGAGGTTTAAATTTTAATGTTTGCAATGGGTGGACATATAAGGAAGGTTACTTAATTCATTAGTTATCTCCCTATCTACTTTTTAATTTGTAGCAGTAATGTGAAAAGATTATCTGGTAGTTGAGTGGAGATGGACTGGATGGAGAGAGCCCAGAGGCATGGAGAGTGTTTTTGAGTGTGTTGTCTAAATAAGAAAATCCATCTCCAGAAAGAGAAGGGAAAGATTAATCCTAATCCTATTTCCATCCTAATCAAATGTTTTGCATGGCAGTGCAGTTTTTGTTGATGCATACACGGATCATGCCATATTGGCCATGATGTGATTAAGTGCAGTAGCTCCTGGGAAGATGCTTAGCGGTGAGATGCAGGAAATATCACGGAGATGTAAATGGGAATCTGTGTCAATTTAGATTCTGAGTAGGAAGTAACTATTTCAGCCCAAAGGGGATTTAGCACCCACATACCATCTGAAGCAGAGAGAACACTGATCAGGGCAGAGAGATGGCAACTGATAAAGGGACTGTGAATAGTGTAAAATTCTCAGGTCAGTAAGACAGAGCTGTTGCTTCACCCAACCATTCTGATTAACAAGCAGAGCAGTGGTTCTCAAAAATGTTGCATACCAACAGTAAAAACCTTATGATAATAGTACTAATGGTAACAGTGTGGTTATCAATTAACAGAAATAGAGCCTAACAGTAATTTTATAGGTCTGTTAATTAAAACAAGAGCATAGGCAACTAAGACCATAGTGAACCTAAGATCCCAAAGATGAAGCTCTGGGAGCAATGCATTTTTTCCCCCTAAAATTTGCTAGAATTCCAATCATTTGCAATTATATACACACAGTAAGAGCTTTGTGTCTTGTAGAAATAGCCAGATTTTTTTGGTAACCACTGAATTGATGAATTCAGTACATTTTAACAATGTGCTATTTAAAAAATATTAATACCTAATTTTAGCAATCTTTCATTGCTCAGTAGGTAAGCAATAACTAGTCTTTCATTATACATGGACCTGAAAAACTGTGGAATAGTTTAATACATGCCAGGTAGAAACAGGTCATTGCTCATTAGGGGATCACTAGAGCAAAACATGCTGCCAGGATTCTTCACGGCAAGTTGGAGAAAAGTGCCATCTCCATAGAAATCAATTGATAAAGAGTCAATCATTTGCTCAAAAGTATAAGCCAAGAGGAGACTTAGAAATTAAAGTCCTAACAATAAAAAGCACACATGCCAACTCAGGTCAAATCATGTAAGAGGCACAGTCAGAATAAGACACACCAAAGAGCATCTGTACCTGCTGTGCGTAGAGACTGTTCCTGCAGCCAGTCTGGGTGAAGGTTCCCTTAGTGGGATTGGTTGGCTTGTCCCATAATAGAGGAACCAAATGTAGCTCATTCCAGAGCATGGGCTTGGCCATATTCAACAACTATCTTACCATCTTCATAAAATTATAATGTAAAAAAATACAGCCTAATTCGGCTCTCATAATGTAATGGAAGGAAGCCCTCTTACCAGGTCAGATTGGGACGAGTAGTTGGCTGGATTTCTGAAAAGTTGGTTAAAGTGGGGAAAAAGTGATACACACATACCATCAACATTTATCTTAATGTAGAGCACATACATGTCTATGACTCTGCCAATCTTTTGATGTTAGAGCAAAGCTTTTCTTTGGGTATGGTTCACTGACTGTAGTCATTCTTCTTTCATAAACAGTAGCCATAATGTGCAATCTACAGTTCCAAGTTCAGCTTTCTTTAAAGGAGAGTAAGAACTTCAAAACATCTATGAAGAAACTTGGGCACAGTATCTTAGTAGACTTTCATAATTTTTCCCCAATTATTTACAGTCATCTCACCCACACTTATTTCCAAAGCACCTACATAGTGTTTCATCCTTATTGAGTTTTTTCTAAGTATTCAAATTATTTTTTGTAGAAGCAACTCGTATTGTATTCGTATTTCACTGGATTCCATAATATTTAAATCATATCATTGTAGAATAAGTACAATTGGCATGAACACATTTGGATACCAACGCAGATAACTCTTATAAGTCAGTAACAGACTGGCTGCTAGCTACCAGTAGTTCTGCTGGCTGCTCCTTCTGTTTGCTCTGGGTGTCTGTCCATATGCTTTGGGTGTCTATCCATATGCTTTACAGGAGTGAAGAGCGTGGTTAACTTAACAAGGAGGTTAAGTGAAGAGTTTTCTTTTTTCTATTTTTAAAAAATTTTTAAAAATATTTTTATTGTACTTTAGGTTCTAGGGTTCATGTGCAGATCATGCAGGATTGTTGCATAGGTACACATGCGGCAATGTGGTTTGCTGCCTCCATCCCCCTGTCACCTACATCTGGCGCTTCTCTCAATGTTATCCCTCCCTGACCTCCCCACACCCCTGCTGTCCCTCCCTTGGCCCCCTCAGACCCCAGTGTGTGATGCTCCCCTCCCTGTGTCTATGTGTTCTCATTGTTCATCACTCGCCTATGAGTGAGAACATGCGGTGTTTGATTTTCTGTTCTTGTGTCAGTTTGCTGAAAATTAAGGTTTCCACATTCATCCATGTCCCTACAAAGGACACAAACTCATCATTTTTTATGGCTGCATAGTATTCCATGCTGTATATGTGCCACATTTTCCTTGTTCAGTCTATCATTGATGGGCATTTGGGTTGGTTCCAGGTCTTTGCTATTATAAACAGTGCCACTATGAACATACGTGTGCATGTGTCTTTATAATAGAATAATCCTTTGGGTATATACCCAGTAACGGGCTTGCAGGGTCAAATTGAATTTCTATTTCTAGTTCCTTGAGGAAGCACCACACTGTCTTCCACAAAAGTTGAACTTGTTTATACTTCCACCAACAGTGTAAAAGTGTTCGTATTTCTCCACATCCTCTCCAGCATCTGTTGTCTCCAGATTTTTTAATGATCGCCATTCTAACTGGCATAAGTTGGTGTCTCAATGTGGTTTTGATTTGCATTTCTCTAATAATCAGTGATGATGAGCATTTTTTCATATGTTTGTTGGCCTCATATATGTCTTCTTTTGAAAAGTGTTCATATCCTTCCCCCACTTTTGCATGGTTTTGTTTTTTTCTTGTGCATCTGTTTTAGTTCTTTGTAGGTTCTGCATATTAGCCCTCTGTCAGATGGGTAGATTGCAAAAATTTTTTCCCATTCTGTTGGTTGCTGGTTCACTCTAATGATTGTTTCTTTTGCTGTACAGAAGCTCTGGAGTTTGATTAGGTCTCATTTGTCTATTTTGGCTTTTGTTGCCAATGCTTTTGGTGTTTTAGTCATGAAGTCCTTGCCTATGCCTATGTCCTGAATGGTTTTGCTTAAGTTTTCTTCTAGGGTTTTTATGGTGTTAGGTCTTATGTTTAAATCTTTAATCTATCTGGAGTTAATTTTAGTGTAAGGTGTCAGGAAGGGGTCCAGTTTCTGCTTTCTGCACAATGCTAGCCAGTTTTCCCAACACCATTTATTAAACAGGGAATACTTTCCCCATTGCTTGTTTTTGTCAGGTTTGTCAAAGATCAGATGGTTATAGATGTGTGACATTGCCTCCAGGGCCTCTGTTCTGTTCCACTGGTGTATATCTCTGTTTTGGTACCAGTACCATGCTGTTTTGATTACAGCAGCCTTGTAGTATAGTTTGAAATCAGGTAGTGTGATGCCTCCGGCTTTGTTCTTTTTGCTTAGGATTGTCTTGGCTATGCGGGCTCTCTTTCGGTTCCATATGAAGTTTAAGGTGGTTTTTTCCAGTTCTGTGAAGAAGGTCATTGGTAGCTTGATGGGGATAGTATTGAATCTATAAACTACTTTGGGCAGTATGGCCATTTTCATGATATTGATTCTTCCTAACCATGAGCATGGAATGTTTCTCCATCTGTTTGTGCCCTCTCTTATTTTGTCGAGCAGTGGTTTGTAGTTTTCCTTGAAGAGGTCCATTACATCCTTTGTTAGTTGCATTCCTAGATATTTTATTCTCTTTGTAGCAATTGTGAATGGGAGTTCGCTCATGATTTGGCTGTCTTTTAGTCTGTATAT
>CAUYLG010046809.1:0-28422 GCA_963573385.1 Cacajao melanocephalus | reverse complement strand
AAAAGATGCTGGAGAGGATGTGGAGAAATAGGAACACTTTTACACTGTTGGTGGGATTGTAAATTAGTTCAACCATTGTGGAAGACAGTGTGGCGATTCCTCAAGGACCTAGAAATAGAAATTCCATTTGACCCAGCAATCCCATTCCTGGGTATATAGCCAAAGGATTATAAATCATTCTACTGTAAGGACACATGCACACGAATGTTCATTGCAGCACTGTTTACAATAGCAAAGACCTAGAACCAACACAAATGCCCACTGATGACAGACTGAACAAAGAAAATGTGGCACATATACACCATGGAATTCTATGTAGCCATAAAAAACGATGAGTTCGTGTCCTTTGTAGGGACACGGATGAATCTGCAAACGATCATTCTCAGCAAACTGACACAAGAACAGAAAATCAAACACCGCATGTTCTCACTCATAGGCGGGTGTTGAACAACGAGAACACATGGACACAGGGAGGGGAGCATCACACACTGGTGTCTGTTGGGGGGCACTAGCAGAGGGACAGCAGGGGGGTAGGGAGTTAGGAAGGGATAACATGGGGGAAAATGCCAGATATAGGTAACAGGGGGATGGAGGCAGCAAACCACATTGCCACGTATGTACCTATGCAACCATCCTGCATGTGCTGCACATGTACCCCAGAACCTAAATTGCAATAAAATATATATTGGGAAAAAAAAAAGAAGTTAAAAAAAAAGTTCATAAAACAGAAAGCGTAGAATAGTTATGTTTGTCAGGGTCAAAGATAAGAAAAAGCAATCAGAAACAAAGAGAGGTGACCTTGGGGGAAAAGATGAGCTTTTTAAGCACCAGGTTCCCCGACACTTTCCTGTATTTCTCATCTGTCATCCATGTCTGTTACCTCCACAGTCCTGTGGTTTTGTTTCCTGTGGAATGCATCAGGACAACTAGGGAGCTTTAAAAGGTGCCAGGGGCTACCGTAGGTCTGCAGAATCACCATCTTCCCTGCCCTGCCACAAGGTGATTATGCTGATGCATGCCAGAGATAAGAGCCCCTGCTTGGGCCTTTATATACAGGCTCCTAACCCTTTACAGTGGCAGTATATGGTCAGCAGAGGAAAGGGACAGTCTGGGACAGAGCTACAATGACCCTCGATAGGCTCTGTCCTCCTCATACTCAACTAACCTGCTGCTTCTAATACTGCCTTGCTTACCCACATGCCACATGTCACTGGGTTCAGCTAGCTCAACCTTAGCTCCTTTCCTCCAACCCAGCCTGCCCATGACTACTTAGGTAAATAAAACTTTATTTACCTAAGTGTTGTACTGACGTATAGCACAAGTATAGAAAAGTGCACAAAGATGTTTATTGCAGCACTATTCACAATAGCAAAGATATAGAATCATCCCAAATGCCTATCAGTGGTAGACTGGATAAAGAAAATGTGGTACACATACACCGTGGAATATGCAGGCATAAAAAGGAACAAGATCATGTCCTTTGCAGGGACATGGATGGAGCTAGAAGCCATTATCCTCAGCAAACTAACATGGGAACAGAAAACCAAACACTGCATGTTCTCACTCATAAGTGGGAACTGAACAATGAGGACACATGCACACAGGGAAGGGAACAACACATACCAGGGCCTTTTGGAAGGTAAGGGGGAGGGAGAGCATCAGAATAAATAGCTAAAGCATGCAGGGCTTAATACCTAGGTGATGGGTTCATAGGTGCAGCAAACCACCATGGCCCACGTTTACCTATGTAACAAACCTGCACATCCTGCACATTATCCTGGAACTTAAAATTAAAAAAAAAGAAAAGTGCACAAAGTATAACTCAATGAATTTCCCCAAAGTAAACATATTTGTATAACTAGCACCCAGATCAAGAAGCTGAAAGAACATTATTTGTACATCAGAAACCTCCCTAATAGTGCCTCCAAGTCATTAACCCTCTCTCATGAGTAACTATTATCCTGACTTCTGACACCATGAATTAGCTTAGCCTCTTCTGAGTTTCTACAAATGTAATTATAGCTTGTATTCTCTTACGTCTTTTATATCATCCATGCTGATGTGTGTAGCAATAGTTTGTTCATCTATTACTTTATCATATGCATGTAGCAGTTTACCTGCTTAACTGGTGTTGTACATTTAAGTTACTTCCAATTTAAAGTTATAGCAACTAGCACTGCTGTAAACAATCCTGTATTTGCCATCTGCTGAAATAGCATACAGTGGCTTTGTAATGCACTGACCTGGGCGGGCTGAACTGTCCTCCTCAGAATTCCCTTCCTTGTATGTTTCCAGCTGAGATTTGGAAGTGAATCAGCAGCCATGTTATGTTTGCGTCTGTAAGGTCGGTGCAGAAGGTCCACTGCATAGCTGCTTCTCTGCAAGCTTACCACAGTGGTGAGGGGCAGCAGCCAGCCCTGGTGATGCTGGAGTCACCATCCCTTGATCTTCCTTCAGTTTCTCTGACTCCTAAGCCAGGTGTGTGTTTAGTTCCATAATCAAGGGCCTCAGCTTCTCCTTAGGACACCCACATACTCAAAGCTGGAGACAGTAACAGCCTAAGCCAAGTTCCCATCTAACCTCACAAGTTTCAGCTTCTTATTCTTCCTCTTCCACCTCTTCCTGTTCACAAATTTACTCTCTTCCTTCAAACCGTCTGCCCAGGAGATTTCAAGCTCCAACATCAGACACAAAGACACAGCCTTATATAGATTGTCTAACAGCTCCCACATTTGCATAAAATCAAATCCCTGCAACAAATTACTTTATATATCTCCTAGTTTTTCTGTTTCTCTGACTGAACTCTAACACAGTATGCACATTTCTACTGGCTACATTCCTAAGAATAGAATTGCTTTAAAAATGTTTACATCACTGCAAACTAAGGAACTTTTAATGATTCCCAAAGTAGTATTTCCCAAGCTTATGTTAATAGGACTTCTGTAAAAAAGAAAACAAAATTTTGTGAAATGTGTGTTTTTTTGGCCAAATTATCTTAGCTTAAACAAATCTAGACACACTCCTTTACTGTAGAACTTCTCAGAGCCTTTAATATGCCACTCTGCATTGCGAATCTCTATGAGATCAATTCAGGGCTTAATATTTCCCCAAATTATCTTTTTTAAAGGAGTATCTTAAATCTTTTTTAAAGGAGCATCTTAAGAGACTAATTTTATAGAAGATAAATATAAAAAAGATACAGACCTTTTAAAAAAAAAGATCTATACCAATATTTCTTTTTTAAAAAGAAATAGAGATATAGCAGGTATGCAAGCTGTCCTTCAGAATCCACTCTTCCCTTCTTTTATGAACCAGAACCTGCTAGGTTTAGCTTGGTGCATGGCCTTCCAAACGAAGGCTATGTTTCTCAGTATCTTCATGAGTAAATTTTGGTCAGTGTCATGTCAATTCTGGTCAAGCAGAAGTGAGGTGCACTGCTTCCAGAATGCACCTGAAAGGCAAGGAGCACTCTACCCTTTCTCCACCCTGCAGCCTGGAATGTGGATGTGGTGACGTATCACAGAGAGCTGGAGCCATAGGCCGACATGGGCCTACGTCCCTGGATGACCCTGGAGATCTGAGCCAGTGTTCTAGCTCTAGGCTGCTATTACCTGACTGGCACACAAAAAAGAAATAAACTCCTATCTTGATTATACCACTGTTGATCTGGCTCTCTGTTGTTCATGTCCAACCCATGTCCTACTTAGTATAGCTGACCTAGAAGATAAAGTTCCTATTCCTTAGCCTGGCTCTCAAACCCTCTTCCTTGCTCCTCTGTGCCTGGCAAATCCTAACTGCACAGAAACGGAAAGAAACAGAGAGCGAATGACACACTGTTAGTTACATCCTTCAATTCTAGGTAGGCACGAGCCCATCTGGAAAGGTCCATCAAAGGCTGGCAAATCAGGGAACAGGGCACAGGCTCCAGAACACCACTCTGGGGAGAGGCATCTTTATCCCATGGGAAGCACATATCTCTACCTATCATAATCATATCTTCGATATCTGTCTCCCCAGGAGTCTGTGAACTTTTATAAGGAGGGAATTTTGCTTGTCTTCACATCTCAACATAATATCATGCCTTGTATAGGACTGAATGCGTATTTTTAAAAAACCAGATTAAGGAAATGCATGTGTTTAAAAAAAAAACGATAAATTAGTGTTAATTATCTTAGAAATAGTAATAATATTATAGTTATGTAGGAAAATGTTATTATTCTTAGAAGGTTTATCCTCAAACATGTAGGAGTGACATATTATATCTGTGACTTACTTTCAAATGGTTCAGGAAAAAAGGCATATTCATATCTGTATATAGTCAGTTCTACTTTTATCACTTACTGGATTTGTGTCAATGCAACAGATGTACTTCAGAGCAATTTGAGCACAGGGAATTTCACATTCACTTTCTATGCAATAGACTCAATGCAATCCCAATAAAATCCCAGCAAATTCTTTTGTGGATATTAACAAGTTAATTCCAAAGCTTACATGGAAAGGTGAAAGACCCAAAATAGCCAACATAATACTGAAGAACAATAAAATTAGAAGACAAACAGTGCACCCAACTCTGAGACTATAAAATTAATCAAGAGAGTACATATTGGTGAAATATCAGACAAATAGATTAATGGAACAGAATAGAGAGCCTTGAGACAGAGCCACAGAAATTAATCAAGTAATCTTTACCAAAGGAACGAAGGCAATGGAGAAAAGATAGTCTTTACAATAAATGGTGCTGAAACAACTGGACATCTACATGCAAAAGAATGAAAGTAGACACCTACTATACCCCTTTCACAGAAATGTATTCAATATGGAGAGTAGCTAGCCTAAGTAACACAGTGAGACCTTGTCTCTACAAAAAATAACAAAAATTAGCAAGGCATGGTGGTGTGTGCCTGTAGTCCTAGCTACTTGGGAGGATGGGGCAGGAGGATCACTTGAGCCCAGGAGTTCAAAATTGCAAGGGGCTATGCTCACTCCACTGCATCCCAACCCAGGTAACAGAGTGAGACCCTGTCTCTAAAATAACAGTGATTATTAAAAATATGGATAGTAAACCAAAATGTAAGATGCAGAATTATAAAACTTCTAAAAGATAAAACAGGAGAAAAATGTGTGAATAAAGCAAATGGGGAAAATGTCAATAAACAGGATCTCTAAGTAAAAGATAGGTTTTCACTGTATTGTTATACTTTTCACAACATTTCAACATGAGAACTGGGGAAAGTAACTGAAATAATAGCAACGTGAAAAAATGTAAGGCAAGCATAAGGAACTTTGCAAAAGCCAAAAATAATTGAGGCAATGTACCACAGATAATAGGGAATGAAGAGCTAACAGGGCTTGAGGCTATCCTACATTACAAATGAAAACCAGTCTACATATGGAACTTGTAGAGGCTTAATGGAAAGTGATTTTGCATAATTAGTAATCCTTATGGGATGCCATTTAATACCAGAAAAAAAAAAACCTCATCCTGAATGCTACTTATCCCAGGCTCAGTCTTCACACTTCCAGCTTTTAGGTTTTCCGAATATCCTCACTGTATTAAAAACTCAGCTAGGGAGCTGAGGGGATTCAACAAAAGGGGTCATTTCATGGCTAGTCCATCAGAGAGAGGAGTCGCCCCTGACAAGCGCCTTTTTCTCCCCTTTCTCTCCTTCCATCTCTGTGTCCTTTCTCATCTTGGGCCATGCCTTGGGCCTATTACAGGTACTTATAGGCAATTCCTAGCCTCTACTGCAAAGACAGCTTCTGAGGAGGGATTCACACCACCAAGGGAGGCACAAATGTGGCAATCTGCATTGTGTACACTCAGCCGGTCATTCAACAAATATTGGTGGAGCATAACTTGGCAGCACAGTCGCCTGCCAGGTGCTGAGCTCATGCAAAGGCAAATATGTCTGCATTTAAAGGAACTTGGACTAACAGACTATGAAGCTGGCAGCTTGGTTACCCAGGGAAGGCCAGATGCCAGTGCTGCTGAGGATGTACAGATAGTCTGAACCCTGCCACTCCACAGCTCTGAAGGTCAGCCTGACAGCTCTGTGCACCAGGGCCTCCCACAGCTGAGGTTTTAAAATCCCACGGGCTAGGCCAGATGCAGGCTGTCCTATCTATGTTGACTACTGCCTCTGTCTTCCAAAACTAGTTCTGTTTAAATGAGAAATGACCAAACCCCTAGATGTCTTAAAATTCATCACTATACCTAGGGAGAATGGACATTAACTGCTATGACTGCTGCCTGCTAGAAAGTTCACCTCCAAATATTTAAAATAGAGAAAGCAATGATCTTGAACCAAAACAATTTCTTTTTAATATGAAATATGTGAATTTTTTCTTCCTCTTGTTAGGTGACTCTGGAGCAAGCACTTCCTCTTGAGCTCTTCATTTCCTAAGCAGAGACTGCCTCAGCTGGAGATCCTCTTCCAACTCCTCTGACCTCAGGAGTGGAACTCCACCCCAGCACATGCCTGGGGTATTACTCTTTCCACGAGCATATTCCCATCCGTGTATACATATGCCCCGATTCTAATCAAGAAGTCAAAACAAATCCTGTTTCAGGAATAAAGGCATGAATCCAAGAGTATTCTAGGTCCCAACAACACATTCCCTTTATAACCACCTGAAGGGGCCATCAGATCCCACACATGGAAACCTCCTCCAAAGAGTATTTGGTTCAGACCCCAACACCAGAAAAGTAAATAACCTTGTGAGTTGACTTTGGGTCTTACATGGTTTGAAACAGACTTAAAACTACCTAGGTTGAGAGCACATCCAAAGCAAAGAGAAAAGCATCAGGATAAAGAATCCTGAGTCAGGAAGAAGCTAATACTGGTTATTTAAAGTCAGCTACCTGCCAATCCATGACTGAATTCCAATGCATTCACTTTACAAAGACCTTCCATTTCACAGATCCCCTATCACTCTCCACTGGGTGGTGGTGTGGTGCGGGTAAGAGGTGCAGGCACCAGCGCAGGGAGACTTGGGCTCTGGCCCTCACGTCGAACAACTTAATGGCTCTGTGCACCTGTTTTTCTCATGATTATGGTGAAGCCTGTTGGGAGGATCAGAGGCAGCTGGTTGAAACACGTGGCCCAGTCCTTGGCACACAGCAGGCACTCAGGAGGTGGTGCGTATTACAGCTACCATTCTTACATTCCCCTCCTCGATTTTCAAGAGAAAGAAACTGACTTCTCCCTGAAAACCACAAGCAGGTGAATCACCAACGGCCTGGGAAAGATTCTTCCAGGGTGGGATTAAAGCAAATTAACCACAATTGTATTCCACTGGCATCTGGTGGAAATACATGGGAAGGATGGTGACATGACAGAGTTTCTCCTCCTGTGAGACTTTCTTGCCAGATATCAGAACTGGCTTTGTCTTTGCCTGCATTTGAGCTGTCCATTCTTAGGATTGCTCTTTGCATCTTAAAATTGTCCTCCAAATTTTCCATTTGCATTTTACTTTGTCACTTTCCCACCCATTGCTGGAGCCATTTATTATTTGCCATGAGTCAGATGACCTGGGCAGTGCTCCAAGTTGTGCCTCAGACACCAGACCTAGCCCTAATCTCACTGGGCATCCATTGTCTCTATTGTTTAAAAAAAAAAAGCTTATATTTCATGTACCAAACATGGAATCTACAGAGATTAAAATTAGTGTGATTTTTAAATACATCCATTTGACATAAACATAGAAGCACTTAGATACACTAAATGAAATAGGTGTTTAGATGTAATTTCGGCACTGGCTAGAGGCTGAGGGAAGCACAGGTAGAAATTCATTCCCAAGAAAAGGAGAAACATCTTGAAAACCTCGGCAGGTGATCTGCCTCTCACCCCACCCCTCTTCTTGCAAGCTGCCCCAATACAAACAGAGCACAGGAATTTCTCTGAGACATCCACAATAAAACTCTAAATGCAGCAGTGTAAAGTGAATATCTTATAAAGAAACAGTCTAATGAGGCAGATGCACAGATGTCCAGATATTGTATGTCCAAAGCTTCATCAGCCTCCATCCTGCCCACACACAAGTCCTCAGTCACACAGTGATACCGCTCTTGCCACCATCGGGGGGAGGGGTGGTCCCCAAGTATGACAATATCCTTTCCTTTAAGCAGACTAGGAAAACTGTACTAGAAACCCAAATAACAAAAGTAAAATTAAAATAAAGGCTCTAAATCATGAGGATGAACAAAATGAAACTGCCAGCATCTTCCACCCAGCTTGCAGAGTAGCATCTGGGGCTGGTTTCAATAGCAGCTTTGTGGCCCAGATGATCAGCACCACCATCCTAGGGCTCCCTGCTCCCCATAAAGACTGAGTGTACGTGTAAGCCTCACTTTGAACCTGAAGCCCCTAGGTCTTAAGTCATTTGTAGACTCAATAACCACAATTTTCAATTCATGAGTCTGACGGAAATAAGCTTTAAGACTCTAACTTTCTCTGATTCTTCCCACAGATGCCCAACCCAGCTTTCCAAAACCTGTATCTAAAGGTGCAAAAGGATTACTCTCATATTTCCACACCTTAGAGAATCACTGCATACATTCCTGCTCAAACACACACACACACACACACACACCCCTTCTAACAAGAATCCACTCCTCTCCTTCTCCCTCTTACATGCTATCCTCTTACATGTACCACAGCTATGAATTCTCTCCTCATCAACACACTCCCTCTCTCATGCAGACACCGATTTGGACACATGCCAACAGTTACCCACATGATGTGGGAAAATGCACAAAATGCCATGGCCTGGGCAGTAAGTGATGGGGAGGTGGTGGGGGGGTTGGGGTGGGCATGGGGTGTGGATGAAGGATCTCCTAGGAGTGGAAACTGAGGACAGGTGGGAAAGACATGGGGAAGCCACTAAGCAGACAGGCCAGTGAGAGAAACTAAACTGCAGAAAAATCACACCTAGGTAAAAACTTCTACGATATGCCCTAATTTTGGTAAAGAAGTCAATATTCACTTTACTGCTTTTGGCAACACAGGCGAAGGAGGGGCACAAGTCTAGGTGGGCCAATATTAAATAGGAACAAACAGCAGATCTGCCTCGGCAGTAGAGAGGGGGAGGTGCTGGACCAGTGATGCCTCTAGCTCACTGTGCCACTGTGGGCCTCACCCCACAGGAACCATCACACAAGGGCTACGTACATCAGGCATTCTGAGGGCCCTGTCCTAGTGCTAACCCTTGAGGCCCTGAGAAGCTCAGTAGCATTCATTCACTACATATCCTACTTTTAAGATATATATAAAATAAAATTATATGCTACCAGATCTATTCAAGAATTTTAACAGGATGCAAAGTGCCATTTAGGACTAGGATAGATGACAAAAGAGACAAACATGTTTATGGGCAGGAAAGGACTGCTTTCCCTCCACACACAAAAAAAGTTACAAGTGCTCCCTCTCACACTGCTGGCACTCCTGCGCTCTCTTCCTCCCTCCCTCCTCCTACATCCCTGGATAAGATTCAGATGCCAGAAAGCAGGGGTTCAGGCAGAATAGTATACTAGAAAGATGAACACTTAAAAAAAAAAAAAAAAATAAAAGAGGCTGGGGGCGGTGGCTCACGCCTGTCATACCAGCACTTTGGGAGGCCGAGGCTGGTGGATCACGAGATCAGGAGTTCAAGACCGGCCTGGCCAAGATGGTGAAACCCCCTTCTCTACCAAAAAAAAAAAAAAAAAAAAAATTAGCCGGGCGTGGTAGTGGGCGCCTGTAATCTCAGCTACTCTGGAGGCTGAGACACAGAATTGCTTGAACCTGGGAGGTGGAGGTTGCAGTGAGCCGAGATCACCCCATTGCACTGCAACCTGGGCGAGACTCCGTCTCAAAAAAAAAAAAAAAAAAAGAAAGAAAGAATGCATTATATGTAGAAAATGTTAGCACTATTTCATGAAATGTTTCAGTTACATAAGTACTGTATGTATGTGAGCGTTGTGGTTGGGATATAAAATTAACTTCATATGATAGGTCAAAAAAAGTTTGAAAGCCATGGAAATGGGGCAAAGGAACAAGCAGAAGTCAGAAAGGCCTGAGTTCTCCCCACAAACCCTGTTCCTACAAAAGAGCTCCACAGTGAATCTCACATTCTTCCCTACAGCTGAGAACCCTAAAGTTACCGGCCTGGAAACCATCATCATCTGCCACACCGGATTCCCCTTCTCCAGATCCTAATCCCTTTTTTCCCCACTCCATCCCACCTCATCCCAGAAAGCAGCCAATACTTTACTGCACCAACAGGCACCCCACAGTCCAGCAGCTGCTCTGGAGACACTGACAACACCTGGGTTTCCTTAAGCCCTGACACCTGACTCCAGCGATGACCGCCCCCACCTCTCCTTCCCCCAACACTGAACAGCAGAGCGGCTCCCGGAGTCAGAAGTCCCTGGCTGACCCGCCAAGGCTTCCTGGGCGCGTACGGTCGTTCTTCCACTTTCTATCCCCCGCGGACTCTCAGCCTGAAAATGCACACCTTCTTACCGGGTGGTTAGGCTGAGATTACGTGGGATGAGACTTTAATTCTCCAAGCATCCCCAAAAGACAGCCTATCCGGGGAGGCTTCTCCTTTAATCAGCCTTCAGCTGAATCCCTCAGCCCCATCCCTTAATGCTCCCAGCGTTAATTCCTCAAAATAACGCAGTCAGAGAAAGTGAACTTGGCTGCTACGAAAGTTACCCTAGAGAAAGCGACGGGGAGCGAGGACGGGCAGGCGGGGACCGGGGAGCTCGCCTGGGGGGGGGGGGCTTTCTTCTGCTCAAAGTGAAAAACCTTCTCGCCCTCAAGATAAACCAAAAGCCAACGTGGCCACAAACCGGATCCCGTGTCACTGGAGAAGTGCAAACACCACTGTGGGGCCGGGACTCAGAGGAGAGGAGCGGGGGTCGGCGGGGCTGGAACAAAGCGCTCGGGGCCGCTCCGAGAGGCCGCGCTCCTGCACCCGGCTGCGCCCCAAGGGACGGAGATGGGGACGCGCCGCCCCTCGCCCTTCCCCGAGCCGGGGAGCCCCGGACCTGCGCGAGTGCGGGGCCGGGAGGGCAGGTGCGCGCGCAGCGAGCCCCTCCCCCGCGCCCCCAAAGCCCGGGGGCATCCCGGCCCTCCCCGCGCCCCCGGCCCCGGCGCGGCCCTCACCCGAGCGGGGGTCGAAGGTGACCACGAACACGGCCACCACCTGGTCCTCCTCCACGTCGCCCAGCTCCAGGCGCCCGGGCTGCAGCAGCACCTCCGGGGCAGCCGGTTCCTCGGGCTCCCGCCTCCGGGGCGGCTCCGCGGTCGGCCGGGCGCCCCCGCCGCCGCCCCGGCCCCAGCCTCCCGCCTGCGGCTCCGGGGCCTGCGGCAGAGAGACGGCGGGGCCCTCGGCCCAGCGCAGCAGCGGCGCCGCGTCTGCCTGCTCCACCATGGCGAGGCGAGGCGGAGCCGCGGCCGCGAGGGGCGGGGCGGGCGGTCTGCGGGAACCCCCCTCGCCGGGCCGGGCCTCGCGGCCGCCGCCGCCGCCGCCGCCCGCCGGGTCTCGCGCTGCCCGGGGCCCAGCCGCGGAGGCGCCTTTCCCGCCGAGCCAGAGCAGGCGCCGCGGAACCGGCTTCGGGAACCGCGAGCCTGTTCGGAGGCGTCCGAGTGCACGTCCGCGTGTGGGACGCGTGCGGCCGAAATGCTCTTCCCTGCGTCCGTGCACCTGAGTGCGGGCAGAGGCGCCTTCTCACCTAGGGTTCCGTGGTGTAGCTACCAGTGTGAGTTTTTATGTCACCATTATTTTTTAAGTCCCCTGGTCCTGTGGACCGTGACAGATATGCATTACATAATCCTGGATGTGTGGCAGAAGCTGCTTCTAAGCAGGGGAGTGAAGCAGAGGCCCCCTGGCTACCCAGGTGTCTGCAATAGACACATCAATGAACACTGAAAAGGGCCGTAGGGTTAGGGTTTGGGAATTTTGCTCTTCCTTTTATGTTACAAACTGATTGGAGTGGAGATTATGAGTTTATTTCCTGGCATATATACAGCTTGAGGTTATTAGGAGGTGCTGGAGCATTTGTGGGGTGAGGGATATTCCCTCATAAGATCAGGAAAAGGAAGTTCCTCAGGGAAGAGAAAGCCCTAAAGCTGATGGCTTTGGAAATTGATTAGGGATTTTCTATGAAGCCCCATTTTATATTTAAAAAAATTTTTAAATGCCTCAATCCATGAGGTAAATCTAGCAGCTAAGTAACTCTTTCAGAGGAGATGTGTATAAAAATAGTAATAGCTATTAAAATAGTACTAAAGAAGGAGGTGGTAAGAGAAAGAAGTACACAATTCATCCAGGGGTCAGGAAGGCCCCACGGTTTCCCGGTTCTCAAAAGGACTCAGCAGAGCTATGTGTTGAGTATCACTCCAGGGGATGTTTGTGAACATCTGTGTCCTACACGCCAGCAATGCAACGACAATGTGATTTAACCCCTATCCCTAAGGAGATAATCAATGACTGCCCTAGGCTGCCGCTTCCATTCTAAAATCTGTGATATAACAATAAAAAATGTACTTTGCAGCATTTTACCCCAAAGAACAGGGTTTTTACACGTTTAGTTTAGCCTCTCCCCAACCTTACAAGGGCAAGTAAGTAACCATTCAACGCTCACTCCCTGGAGTATGTAGACAGTCACTGAAATAGATGGGGAGCCCCAGGCATGGTCCAGAAAAAACACCAGGGCCAGGACATTCATTATCTGGCTCATTCAAGGGTGCACCAGACTAGGCTACATCCGAAATACTCCGGGCCAGATTCCAAAGCCCACTACTTCAGAAGACCAGGCCATAGCCAAAGCTTCTCAGGTTGAGACATTCAAAATTTTGTTTTTAAATATAAAGTGGAGGCTCATAGAGAATAAGCAATTTCCAAAGCTATTAGCTTTAGGACTGAAAGACTTTCTCTTTCTCCCTGGAGGGACTTCGTTGTCCTGATCTTTTGTAGCCATCTTCCACAGCCCCCACCCCACAGCACCTCCTAGACTTAATACCCTTAAGTTATGTATATACCAGGAAATAAATTCATAATTCCCCTCCCAATCAGTTTTCCGTATAAACAGAAAAGCAAAATTTCCAACGCCTAAGCCTATGGCCTTCTCCTGGCTCATCAGCCACAATGTGTATCTTTAAATTCCTAGTACTTTGCATAATAGGTGCCCAACAAATAGTTGTCAATTAAATATATGAATGAAAGTAGAGACTTACAATTCTGTGCAGTGCCCTCTTGTCAGGATTTATCTGATATATTATACATAGTAGGTGTTCAAAAATGTTAAATGACAGTGATGACATCCCTCTTAGCACATGCATTCACAGTTTGATGAAGGTATTGTACCTGACCATCAGAGTTATCTCCTCTTTGATGACTAAATTTCACAAGATGATAGGGAGAGAACAAATTGATTTTAAGTATTAGAACAGCTCTGCTGGGGAACAAATGTGGATGAAAAGAAGAGAGGAAGGGGCAATCATATTCAGGGACCCTAGTCTGATGTAATATTTCAAAATGAGTTCACCTAGGACACTATATGTGTAAAACTGAAAACTTATTTTACTTTTCCAAATACTAAATATGTCTGTTATATCAAATACAGAAAAAGACCTTTGATCTATAATCTCACCACTGAGTTGGCCACTGTTAAGATTTTGCTGGTCCTATTTCATCAATTCTAGGATGCAAAGATTTTTAGTTTTCAATGTTGTCATAGTGACTCACGATTGCTGCTGGTCCTCGCTGAGGTCTAAGTCTCACAAAGGAGATTTTGACTTGCTTTTGTGAGCCATCTGGAGGTACCACCAACCTGAGACTGCTTTGAATACATTCTCCACTGAGGTTCATTCAGCCACGCAACCTAGCTTCAATACTGATTTGTAGTTCACATTCTTGGGCAAGATTTTTTTCTCCTTTCACCTAGTGACCCAGTTGAGACATGCATGTTTTCTTGTTTGTTTCTCCATGTGCGAGGTTTACTTGTCACAGTTTATTCATGGTATCCCTATTAGACTTCTCATTTTTTTATTCTGAATGGCACATAAAAATAGTAGTACAGTCGGCCCTCCATATTCACAGGTTCAGAATGGGTGCTAATGTTACGTTGTTGCTGACACCCCCCCACCCTGCCATCTTAACTATTATTACAATAATGTGAATACTCCTCACCCCACCCTGCTATCTTAACTACTCTTACCCCACCCGCCATTGTAACTGAACTTACAGTAATATATACTCCTTACCCCTACCCCCACCACTGTAATGGATCTTACTCTGTAACTTTCCACTGCCCACCCCAAACCTATAAAACCAACTCCTGGCTGGGCGCGGTGGCTCTCCCCTGTAATCCTAGCACTTTGGGAGGCCAAGGTGGGTGGATCACCTGAGGTCAGGAGTTCAAGACCAGCCTGGCCAACATGGTGAAACCCCATCTTTATAAAAATAAATAAAAAGCCAACTCCTATCCCACCGCCATTCACTGCCACCCTTTTTGGCCTCAGCCCATCTGTACCCAGGTGAATAAACAGCCATGTTGCTCACACAAAGCCTGTTTGGGGGTCTCATCATTCAAAGCGCAAGTTTTAACAACATGTACTGTGTAGTTAGGTCTAGGAAGGTTGCATCTGCACTGAACACATGCAGACTTTTTCTTGTCATTACTTTCTAAATAATACAATATAATTACTGTTTACATTGTATTAGTATTGTAAGTAGTCTTGAGATTATTTAAGATATAGAGGGTGATGTGGCTAGGTTACATGTAAATACTATGCCATTTTATATCAAGGACTTGAGCATCCGTGGATTTTGGTATCCACGGGGGTCCTGGTGTTGCAATGGAGCGAGCATAGAAAGTCAACACCAAGACAAAAGTATGCCAAATTGCAGGGTCTTTATTGCCAGCAGCCACGGAGGACTCGCATCTCTCCAACCCGTGGCCCCGAAAGGAGGGTGTCAAGACGTTTTATACCCGTACAACCACCTCGGGAGTGAGGGTGAGGGGCGGGGGTGGGGGTGAGGGGCTTCAGACATTCCCAGGGCTAGTAGATTCTGTAAATCACCTCCTGGGCGGAGATGAGGGTGTGGGGCTGTGGATACTCCAAGGGCCAGGGGACTTTTGACATTCTGATTGTTACTTAAGCGGTTCACAAAAGTCAAGGTAAGCATTTGTTTACACATTGTCTGAGTAGGGTGGAAATTACAAGTCGAAGGGGCCAAGATGGCGTGGGTTTGGACTGCTTGCCTGTCACATTTGTTTTATAGAGAGCAGTTGCAACAGAAAGCCGAGGTATGGTTGAGGTATGCAGTTTTATGGGGCTTTTACCATGTCACACTGAAATCAATCCCCACAGTTAATGAGGGAAGACTATATATCTTAAAATAGATATATTTGTGTTTACATGTTGAAATTATGCTCTATATCCATTATGTGTTCTTTTTACCTTTAACATCAGAATATGAACATTTTGAGATCCGATTCAGAAACTTTTTATATGCATCCTTTTTGTTGTTTTTTGAGATGGAGACTGGCTGCATCTGCTCCAGCCTCCCTATTTCCCTAATGCCGTTGTACATTAGACCACATCAGTTATAATATCAGCCCTGTCTGCACTAGTATTTCCTTCAGCTACCCCAAGTCATCTGTGCTTCACGTGCTTATTGGTGTGGCCCAAGTTTAAAGCACAGTATGTCACATCCTGCAGAGATTACATTTAGGTTGTGCCAGAAATGGCATAGGGATTCATAAAATGACATAGACTTTCAAAAGTACTACCTTTTTTTTTTTTTTTTTGAGATGGAGTCTTACCCTGCCGCCCAGGCTGGAGTGCAGTGGTACAATCTCAGCTCACTGCAACCTCCGCCTCCCGGATTCAAATGATTCTCCTGCCTCAGCTTCCCCAGCAGCTGGCGCCCACCACCACACCCAGCTAATTTTTTAAAATGTATTTGTGGTAGAGACGGGGTTTCACCGTGTTGGCCAGCCTGGTCTTGAACTCCTGACCTTGTGATCTGCCTGCCTTGGCCTCCTAAAGTGCTGGGATTATAGGTGTGAGCCATCGCGCCCGGCCAAAATTACCATGTTATTTAAAATCAGCACATCCCTCCCTTTTAGTCATCTTAAATTTGCACTGGAGTTGAAAATTAAGTTTGAAACCTCATAAAAGCTATTCATTCTGCAGTGGTGTCCATTATGGAGATAAGTAGAATACATAACATGCTTGATTCACTCTGGAAATTTTTATCGAGTCTACCGTGTGCCAAGACTTGATCCAGGTAATGGAAATAGAGCATTCAATAAGAGTTAAGCCCCTTTCCTCATGGAATTTAGATTCTATTGTGGGTGGGGTGGGGGAGACAGACAATATTAAAAATGAACGATTAAATATATAATGTATGATTTAAGTATTCTTGCTGTGAAGGAACATGACACAGGGCAAGGGTCCAGTAAGTGAGTGATGGGTACTTTTTAGGGTTATCAGGGAAGACCTCTCTGATAAATGACCGTGGAGCACACACCTGCAGGAAGGGATGGGGCGAGTGAGGTGTGGAGAAAGGGCGTGCCAGCAGGAGCAAAGGTTCTAAGGCAAAAATGATTTTGGCATCTGGAGGAATAGTGAGGAGACTAGAGCAGAATGCCTGATGGGGAAGATGGCAGGAGTCAGACAGGCTGGAGATGGACCATGTGGCCCGTGGGCCTTGGTGTGGGAGCTGGCTCTGTCTTCTGAGTGAATTGGAAGGCACTGGAAGATTTGAGTCCAGGAATGTCAGCATCTGGATTACTTTATTATTATTATTTATTATTTATTTTATTATTTTATTTTTTTGAGACAGAATCTCATTCAGTTGCCCAGGCTGGATGCAGTGCCGCCACCTCAGCTCACTGCAACCTCCGCCAGGTTCAAGCGATTCTCATGCCTCAGCCTCCCCAGTAGCTGGGATTACAGGCACCCACCACCATGCTTGGCTAATTTTTGTATTTTAGTAGAGATGGGGTTTTACCATGTTGGCCAAGCTGGTCTCCAACTCCTGACCTCAAGTGATCTGCCCGCCTCAGCCTTCCAAAGTGTTGGGATTACAGGCATGAGCCACCACACCCAGCTTTGGCTTACTTTTTAAAAAGATCCCACTGGGGTGTAGAATGGAAAGCAATGAGGCAAAGGTAAAAGTAGGGGATGTCCTTGAGGAGGAGGCTGTTGCCTCCAAAGAGGCAGGATAGGACTGAAAGGATTTCTTGTGGATTTGATGTGAGGTTGCAGAGAAAGAGAGGAGTACTCACTTGTTTCCATTTCTTGACATAGTAAACGTCACAGGATGAGTGGATGTGATGGGAAGTTTTGGACACGTTAAGACGGCAGTCTCTGTTAGAGGCAATTTGATCAGGCAGTTGCAAATCTGAAGTCTAAGAGAAAGTTCAGTGACTTGGATATACATTCAGAGGCTACCAGCTTACAGCTGGTGTTTCAAACTGTAGGCTGAGTGATATTCCAGGAAAGAGAGCGTACACAGAGAAGAGGAAAATTGCGGGGAGCTGAGCCCAGAGGTCTCCAGAGTTTAGAGATCAGGAAATGAAGATGAGTGAGCAAAAAGATTCAAGGACTTTATAGGCCAGTTTAAAAAATATGTGCATTTCTGTGTTTGCTTGATTACATTTACAAAGTTTATTTTAAACATTTTAATGAGTCGGTATTTGTGGCAAAAAGTTAAGTGATGAAATTGCATACAGGACACACTGTGCCGCAATGGCGTCCTCTAACCCCGCCATCCCTTTCTTCATCCTTAGAGACAGCCACTTTTGACAGCTTAGCTTCAGTTTCTAGTAGTTATCTCCTGTGGAAGAGCTTAAATTCTTCTTTACCACATTTCAAAAAATCATAAAACATTTTATTTTGTTTTATGAAGGTAAAACTTCAGTGTGGGAACCTTTTGATTGGATCAGAAGGATGAAGAAGTAGCTGGGGATGTTTGACCAAGTTACTGGTGACTTCCAGAGCTCATCCCGTGGAGCATAGACAGTAAGTCAAGACTGAGCACAGCAGACAGATCCAGCCCTGAGAATATCTTTTGCATACCTGCTCATTTCTTCCCAGTGAGGCGGTATGTGTGATGTTGGAGAGGCAGAAACACACACACACACACACCCCACACAGACACACACACACGCCACACACCACACACCACACACACACACACACACACACACACACAGATATCTTATTCCTGTGCTGAGGCTGGGGGCTGGCCTTGGTGCAGGTCATGCAGGTGACCCATTACCTGTTCTAATTTTAGGGAATCTGGGAATGACCACAGCCCAACTGTTAATAACAGAGAAAAGGTCAGACTAGTGGTTCTATACCATAGTTTTAAAATGTCTGCTCCTTAAAGTATCGGTAGGATATCACCAATCTCTAAATTACTGGGATATCAGATCAGAAATCTATTCCTATTCTAAGGGTGCTATGTCTTGTGTGAGTAGACAAGTGGTGTATTTCTATTGTCACAGCTATTTTGATGATTAATCTCTAGTTCTAGCAAATGGGAAACATTGGCAAGAGAAGCAATTTGTTAAAATCTGTTTGATTTATTCATCAAATAGATTTATAGATTTCAAATTAATAGAATAACCTAAGGGTTTTTATTAATGGCACCAAAGTATCCATGGGTATAATATATTTTCACTGATTTGCTTCAGAATACCTCAACACTCACCCTCAATGAAGTTGCAGATATGAACAAAACGAGACTGTAAAGCCATACATAATTTTTGAAGCTAGGTTATGGATACATAAGGACTCATTATAATATTTTCTCTGTTTTTGGTATGTTTGAACATTTCCATAAGAAAAAGTTAAATGAAAAGGAGAAAAGTGTTAATAATAGACTTCTAGGCTTTAAAGCAACCTCCAGGTTTTATTTACTTAGCCCATAATCTTTCCTTGGAATTCTGTCGTGCCAGCAACGTTACCCATGAGATATAGCTTTATGAGCACTTTGAAATGAGAAATGTGATGGGCAATATCAAGTATTGTTAATGATTTATGTAATTATCATAGGATTCATCACAGCTGCAGGTGGCTGCGTCTGTATACTCTCTCTTAGCAGGCGGGGAGGAGACTAGGAGAAGGTCCCCCTCAAGGTTCCTGGGTCTGCTGACCATCCTTGTCATAGGAACAGAGCTGTGAGGAGTCAGGAGCACTGGAGATCGCTGGTTTCAGTGGGTCCACATCCACTGCAGAAGCCGCAATCCGCACCTGCTCAGTGTTGCTGCTGCTGACCGATTTGTCCAGGGAGCTGGATAACATATGCTGGTGATTAGAATAATGTTTTCTCTATGTTACTGCAAACTTTCTCCTGTGTAGTTGAGGCAACACTTTCAGTTGTGATGAGAGATTGAACAAAACAAGAAGGCATACAGTGTTAAAGCTGGCAGGACCTTAAAAACACTGCCTAGCCCTCTCGCTCAGCAGTGAGTTACAGATGATTCCTTCAGATCTTGACAAGGCCCACAAGCCCTTGTCTAAGAACCTTGCTTGCTGGTTTGTTGCTTCTATGAGGCACATTCTGGTGATAACGGCCAACATCCACCAGCCTGGAGTTCTTTCAACTTTGTTTCTGGTCTTCAGAGTCCATGGCCAACTGTCTCGAGGCCTAGAGAGCCACTGTTAGTCTAAGGTCGCTTTAAAAATAAGGGTAATCCCAGTCCTGGATTCTGCCAGATTCCTAGAAAGATTGACAGTGAAAGTGTCATTTCTTGCTTAGGAAACCAGACTTCACAATGGTTTTCAATGGGGCAGTCCCATCAAATATACGAGAATCCAACAACACTATTTTTTCAGAGTTGGAATGACTCAGTCCTAATTCAATCTTAAATAAATAATGTGCTGGACCTTTACTTAGGCCTGTTTAAGTGTTTTTTTTTTTTTAATTTTGGAAAAATTTTTTATTACTTTTTTTAAAAAGACAGGGTTTCACCATGTTGGTCAGGCTGGTCTTGAACTCCCGACCTCAGGTGATCTGCCCGCCTTGGCCTCCGAAGTGCTTGGATTACAGGCATGAGCCACCACACCCAGCCTGTTTTTTTTTTTTTTTTTTTTTTTTTTTTTGTGCAATTCTCTCTCCTGACTGAGGGGACAATTAGGCCAGCATGTTCTTCCCTGGAGCGACAGACTCTCACATAGCTCATTTTCCATGCCCTTAGCTTTACTTTTACAAAGGAACAGTCTATCCAGGAAGGTGAATAAAAGTTTCCACCTCTTGCAAATTTGAATAGATAGATTTTCTTGCTTCTGTTCTTCCCATTTAATAGGCCTCAGAACCAAGGTCTGGTCAGAGTGGAGTCTAGACGCTCCCTTATCACTCAGCAGTGTGTCTGCAAGGGGAGAATTCCCCTCAAGCACGTAGTCTAGGGAACTCAACCCGAGATGCAAGGTGGGCTTCCTTCTTGCCTATCTTACTCCTGGGAACTTCATTTTCCCCCTGTGCAGCAACTCCTGACATATTGAAAAAAAAATTCAAACTTTTTTTTTTAAGTCAAATACGGAGTATTTTAAACATGATTGAAATATATTAATTTATTTCCCCAAATTCATCCAAAACCAATTTATTGAACACCTACTATGTGTCAGGTATTAAGGGGAAAACGCTTTCCTTTTCCTCTTATTGCCATAGATGACATGGGTCCCCCTTTTGATACATCATCTCAACTATGACCTGAAGCTTTTTGCCTGGGATGGATGCCTGTGGGATGAACATTCACTGAAGCAAAGATGAAATGTTTCACAATGGAAAGAGGTTAAGAATGAAGAAAAGGCTACAACATGACCAAAAAAATAGTGAGGCCAGGGGCCAGAGGCCATAGGTAGCACCTTTAGGGACTCCCTTGGGTCAAGATCAGCAACTGTGCAATTCTTATTATTTAGTTATCCAAATTTGGGATATCTTCTTTGTACTTGTTGTTATACCTTTCTTATTCTGAAGACTTAGCCACAGTTATTACCTTCTAAGTGAGGATACATGAAAAGGTGAATGGTGCAAGTTTTTAACAGTATTACTCCTGATAACATGAGATCTAAACCATTGCAATGGCATAGCTGCCTCCCTAGGCAAACAATGTAGTCATAAATAAGGGTAATCACCAACTATAGCAAGGGAGAGAGAAAAGGCAGCAGGAAAAAAAAAAACACCTGGTCAACTTGGGTAATACCCAATAAACCAGCCCCTGTGCCCTGCCTCCAGGACAGTAATATAGCCAGTGTTTCGAGTCAGTCCTGTTTTACTGAGAGCAAAGCCAACCTCTAGCTAGCCTGGAGAGGCAGGAAAGAAAACCATGGAATGCGAGGGGAAATTGATCAACATCAAGGCTGTAGAAAAGAAATCCTATCACCTGGCTTGCTGATTTGTAAACACGATACTCCTAGGCTGAGAATCCCAGTTGATAATAATTGCATTACTGGTAAACTGCAAATTCTCGTTTTTCTTTGATGATTCTGTTTTTATTGGCTCCTGAATCTCGGACAAAGGTGGGCAGTGAGTTACTGCATTTTGTGAGCAATATTTTACCCCCTGTTAAATTATCTGGGACAGTTTGTGTGGGTGGGAGGGTGTAGGGAAGGGCCAAGGAGGGATGAATTGGTGTGCCCACCTACAAAGGGCTGGAGCGTGAGAAGGCTTTGAGCTGAAAAAACACTTTCAAGCCTCCCCAGTTAGTTTTCATTTGGATTACCCTCTTCAAGAGTTCTGGTTGGGAATGGGGAAGGAGTTAGGAGAAGGTGGTGGAGAGATCTGTGAAGAGAGGGAAATGGAAGAGGGGTGACAGGTAGCAAACACTATAAAGAGAAGGGAAGTAACATTTGTTTCAAACTCATCAAATTGCCTTGATTCCTGTCTCTCTTTGGGACCATGTTTATCATATAAACAATTCCTCATTTGCGGTCCTTCTGAAGCCTCCTTGGGGGCACGAGTGTATCATTTTCCTTTTTCATGGACTGCCTCTCACATAGTTTTCTCCTAGAATGTGATATCAGTGAGGCTTTTTTCCTTTTTCCTTTGATATACCTATACGATGTGTAATGATTACCAAAAAATTAACACACCCATGCCCACTCAGAATTGTTCATCTAATATCTGAAAGCGTGTATCCTTTGATCAGCATCTCCCCATTTCCCCTGCCTTTCCAGATCCTGGTAACCACCATTCTACTCCCTCCCTCTAGGAGTTCAACTGTTTTAGATTCCACATATAAGTAAGGTCATGTAGTATCTTTCTGTGCCTGGCTTATTTTAATGTAATGTTCTGAGGTTCATCCATGTTGTCACAAATGGCAGGATTTCCTTTTTTATGGCTGAATAATACTCCAGTGTGTGTGTGTGTGTGTGTGTGTGTGTATGTATGTGTGTGTCCACCACATTTTCTTTATTCATCTGTCCATGGATATTTAGGTGGTTTCCATATCTTGGCTGTGGTGAATAATGCTGCAGTGAACATGGGGGTATTTTTTAAGATAGTGATTTTATTGCCTTTGGCTATATAACTGGAAGAGAAGAGGGATAGCTGGATTGTATAATAGTTGTTTTTTTCTTCAAAGAGTTTTTCATCCTTCTCATGGGGGCTTCTCTGAGAAAGAAATTAAATAATGTGCATTAAAGATATTAAAAAGCATTTTATAAAATAAGGCATTTTTGGCAAAAGCCATTGCCATTTTCCAGTGATCACTATCTGTTTCTATGTGTTGCTGATCTTTCTAGCCTTTCTTTTGTCAGTTTAAATTTTTGTTCAATTCCCTAGAAACTTAAACTGTTAACAGCTAACAGCTGCAGGAGGGAGATGCCTGAATTAGGGCAGGTGTGTTTGGCACAGAGCTAAGCTGTGTCTCTATCAGGGATATAAACTCCAGTCAAGATATGTTAGAGGCTGTTTCAGGATCATTATGATAGCCAGGTGATGCTAAATTGTAATTGTAATTACCTGCTGTTAGCCATTGGGTAGGTGGGGAGGAGAAGGGAGGAGAGGGTGATCTTTATAAATGGCAGGTGTAAAGAGTGAAAATACTTTCTTTTCAATAATGAACTCATTCCCAAATTGGCTAATGGGTATTTTTAAAGCCATGCTAAATTAAAGAAATCCAATTTTCTCACTAGTATTTGGTAGCACATGGGTTCAGGGAGACTATATGTCATATCCAGAAGAGTTCTATACATGAACTGGATTTAGTTGATCCGAGACTCACTGGAGCTTTCTTTAATCAGAATGGAAATCAGGATAAGCTGAGGTCTTAAAGCTTTGTGGTACTTAAGGGAGAAAATTAACACTGTGTCTTGTAGCTGTTAGTTGGTAGAGGGAAATTCAGGCTACCGTCACGAAACCTGCAGGTTAAATTATTTTCTTCTCTTAACTTGTGTAGGTTTGCAGTGTTCGCTTCTGATAGAGCTTTTTGCCTGTGTTGTAAAGTTCTTTGGCTGAGATGGGTGACAAAGATACTAACAAAGAACCAAGACAGAAATTAAACTTTTCCTATTGTGAGGAGGAGACTGAGACTGAAGGGCAGAAGAAAGCACAAGAAAGCAGGGAGGCTTCGATCCAAACCCTGGAGAACAGTGAAGTGCAGGATTCAGAGACAAAGCATACACCGCCTCGGACTCCCCTTAGTAATGTGCATGAGCTCGACACATCGTGGGAAAAAGACAAAGAAAGTCCAGATCAGATTCTGAGGACTCCAGTGTCACACCCTCTCACATGTCCTGAGACGCCAGCCCAACCAGACAGCAGGAGCAAGCTGCTACCCAGTGACAGCCCCTCTACTCCCAAAGTAAGTAAGGGGTGGGGAACAAGGGACCCAGGTCGCCAAGCTCTGCTCTCCTGTAGTTTAGATGATAGAAAAAGTAGACTCGTGTGTATGACATCACCTCCAGGCTGTGTATATCCTCAATTACATATTTATTGATGAAAATGAAAAAGAGATTAAAGTTACCAGAAAATGGACAGAATTAAATGTTTTGCCAGTTGTCTTCTCAAAACCACTGGTGCCAGTAACTATTTGCTATTGGCCACAAACAAGTCTTAGGTAGAAAAAAGTTCCTAAAGAATATTGGGACTGGGAAGAATATTGAGATGTAGAGCCCCACCTGTGTACTTTACATATGAGAAAATGAAGGACCCAGGATAGGAGCTATCTCATAGCCCAGCCAATGTTAGAGATAGGACTAGAAACCTTATCTTTTTGGCTTAGTCTATTGTTCTTTCCATTATGCCAACTGGTTCTATTCTTTGTGTGATTATTTACTAATACTGTCTAATATAAGAATGTCTACATTCACTGTTTGAACGCATTCATATCTCTTTGCTGCTGCTCCTCCCAGAAGAAACTCCTCTCCCCTCCTTGGTCTAATGAAATACAGGTTCTTCTATTATATGTCAGCAAAGAGGAAACGTGTTGATACTTCTTTATAAGCTGAGGATGGCAAATAAGCAAGAGTCCCTAATAGCATATTCCTTTATTCTTGTTGTGCTTGGTGTCCTGTTGCATCGTTCATGTTATTAAAGCCATAGCTGGGACAGGGTTGCCTCTAATCAACTCTGCTGCCATGCTGTGTGATTCCTAGGCTTGGTATTAGCTCTGCTTCCTGCTGGCTCAGCTTGAGGCGCTTAAGGTCATCATAACAACATCTGTGATTCTGACTATGGCACAGTAGTTGTCAGCAGGTCTCTTTAGTACCTGCTGGCTGTGGGTACCAGGTATACCAGGACATTCTAAGCTGCTTGTGAATTGTAGACAAACTAATATGCTCCGATGTCTATCTCTGGGTTTTTCAGTGGTCACAACACCAACCAAATAATCGTCTACTTATTTTTTGAGAATGCCCTGTAGGTAAGGAGCATATAATACAGTCTCTGCTCTCAAAGAGCTTACAGTCTAGCAGAGAGAATAGAGTTATGCCAGTAGACACTGTGTGATAAGTGTGGTCCGAACCCTCTGGACAGATTCTCAGTGCAGTGATTAGGAAAGAAAGAAAGGTACAGGAAGGGCAATAAAAGTTGGTCCAGTTTTTATATATGGGGGAGAATGGGCTGAGAGACTGTGGCTTTGAGTAGGAGTACACAGAGAAGAAAACATGACATTAATTTGATCATTCATAGCTTACCTGAACACCGTGATGTGTTAGCAGACCCTCTGCTGGCAAAACTCATTTATTGCCTTCAAAAGGAGCCCACAAAATGAATAAAGATTAAACAAATGAAACAATAAAGTTCAAACCATGTATGCTAGAGGAATGTTTGAGCACGAGGAGAAGGAATTAGTAATTACATCTCTATCAGGGAAGACTTTCCAAAGAAAGTAATGGGAATTCTAGGCAAAGGAGAAAAGCATCCACCAAGTTATGGAGGGGAAGGAGCTGCTACACCTCAAAAACGGTGTGTTATTCACTGTGACAGGGGCCTGTGTGTAAGAGAGTGCAAGAGATGGGGCCAGTGTAGGTGGGCAGAAGCTAGATCAAGATTTTTATCCTGAGAGTGTTGAGAGAGCCAGTACATGGTTTTGAGTAGGGGGATTTTTTTTAGAAAAATCATGACCTTTGTATGTAGGATGGTATGGAGCATGAGAGAGCCTGGAGGCTGAGCAGTATTCAGAACATCTCTGTTGAACAGAGAAGAGCCTGGACTAGGACATACAGTGAAAAAGTAAGAGATTACTTGATGGAGGAATTGGGGAAAAAGGAAAACAACAATCTGATGACTGAGGTTTCTTGAGTTGAGAAGACGGAATTAAGTTAGGTGACACTGAGGGATATACAGGTTTGGAGAAAAGCAGCGATGTGGTATAAAAAGTTGGATAACTGGTTCTGGGGCACAAGAAAACAATGAACATTGGAGATCCATATTTGGATACCTACAGCATTTAGGAAGCAGTAGAAGCCATGGGTGAAGATAAGGTCACATAGCCTGAGTGCCAGAGTAAGGAGAGAAGTGGCCCAGTTAGAAATCTTGGGTAAAGCCAAGATTTAAGGGAGAGGCAGAGAACAGGGCTTGGGAGCAAAACTGAAATGCAACTGGGAAAGTACATACTTTTAGAGTCTCACTCTCACGCAGGCTGGAGTGCAGTGGTGTGATCTCGGCTCACTGCAACCTCTGCCTCCTGGATTCAAGCAATTCTCCTGTCTCAGTCTCCGGGGTGGCTGGGACTACAGGCACCCACCACCATGCCTGGCTAATTTTTGTATTTTCAGTAGAGACAGGGTTTCACCATATTGGCCAGGCTGGTCTTGAACTCCTGACCTTGTGATCTGCCCACCTCAGCCTCCCAAAGTGCTGGGATTACAGGTGTGAGCCACTGCACCAGGCCTGGGAAAGTACATACTTTATGAAAACATAGCTTGTGTTAGAGGAAAGAGGCTTGGTGGCTGATCATTATTATGCAGAAGACAAAGATGCACGGGAAAGGAGGATTAGTTTAGTCAGTCTTGTCCAAGGGATTGAACCAGAAATAATGTGAAATTCAGTTCACTGTAAGGCATTCCTGGCAGAATCATCTAGAGATAGAAAACCATGCTTAGGAGGTGTAAGCTCCTTGTGGCTAAAAGCATAGAACACTCAATGATGACCATTTGGTAGGAATACTGCAGAAGGGATTTGTTAGTCTGTTTGCCTTGCTATAAAGGAATACCTGAGACTGGATAAATTATAAAGAAAAGGGATTTATTTGGCTTACAGTTCTGCAGTCTGTACAGTAAGCCCATATCTGCTTCTGGTGAGGGCCTCAGGAAGCTGACAATCATGGCAGAAGGTGAACAGAAACAAGGCAACTTGTTACATGGTGAGAGAAGAAGTGAGAGAGTGGAAGCAAGACAGGGAGGAAGTGTCAGGCTCTTTTAAACAACCAGCTCTTGCATGAACTAACAACCTGAGAACTGGTTCATTACCATGAGGATGGCACCAAGGAATCCACCTCTATGATCCAAATGCCACCTACCGGGCCCTACCTCCAGCACTGGGGATTATATTTCAACATGAGATTTAGAGGGGACAAACATCCAAATGATATCAGATTCAAGTATCAGGGGACTAATTGTATTGACTGGGCCTTTAAAATCCTTCTCTGTCCCAAGATAACTGTGTTTGTGTTTTTGTGAGAGGTTGCCTTCCCTTCTCACCATCTTCATAAGTCAAGTAGCGATCCCCCAAATTTCCCTTACTTTCCTCAATCATCCATGCTAGAACTATTTCATATGGAATTATTTGCCCTCTCTGGAGCACATTTATACCCTCAACCTGTGTCATCTTTCAATAAATTTTCAAATTGCTCTACTTCCAAGCCAAACTTCTTTTCATATGTCTTATCCTAAACTATGTTCTTTGAGATTTTGAAAGGATTACTCATGATTCTACTATTCCAGCAATAACAACTATATTAACATAATTAATATCCTTCCCTACATCATAAGAGGAGCTCACAAATTCTCTTGGCCCTCATATTTCCAGACTAGAAATTCTGATATTATCTTCCCTGATATGAATACTTTTTATCTGAATATTTTCTAGGCCCCTTATATTTTTCTTGAGATGTAGCAGCTGGAACTATCTATGTACAGCATTCCGGGTGTGGCTGCCCCACTGTTTCATATGTGATAGATGCATTTTACTTTCCATATGATAATCAGCCCTACAAAAAATGAATTATCAGAATGACTTACTACAAAATTCTAGGTTCATTTCCCAAATCACATTGATAACTGAGAAATATCATCATCGTTTCGCTTATTTTGAACCCATACACAGTCTTCATGATAAGCACGCAGGAAAGTGAGTCTCTCATCGAGGGCTTGTCTGCCCCCTGGATTCCTCAAGAACTCCAAGACATGTGAAACACTTGACTCTGGCAATGACATCATTTTTCTTCACTTAAAAAAAGACTAGGTTACTGTGTATACTCCACAGCTTCCTTCATTCCTGCTTATTCAATCATTTATTTAGTATTTAGAGTAGATCAATATTAATTTTTTGTCAACTCACATTCTTTAATGAATCATGCAATCTGGCTTCTACTTCTACACTAAAATGTCATGGGCAGAGATGATCAGAACTGTAGAAGTCTTTTAGAAAGACCTCACAGGGCAATGCTTATACTATGGCCCCTGTGTGTGCTGCCATACTCCTGAAGATCCATAACACAGCTACTCTCCTGGCCCCTGACATCAGGTCAGCATTCTGCTGCCTCAGAATTCTTTGGCTTTTCCCTTACCCTTTGGTTTCTTTCCAGTTAGGTTTAGGCCGATGTGTTTTTTTTTTTTTTTTTTTTTTTTTTTAAAAAAACTCCAAATTTTGTCCCCCCAGGAGTGAACAGGTGTGAACCCACCACACCACAACCACCCCACCACCCACAGGGTACAACCAATAAACCAGCCACAACCACCCCCAACCCGG
>CAUYLG010046808.1:0-86282 GCA_963573385.1 Cacajao melanocephalus | reverse complement strand
CAACAGCATAAAAGCATTCCTATTTCTCCACATCCTCTCTACTATCTGTTGTTTTCTGACTTTTTAATGATCACCATTCTCACTGGTGTGAGGTGGTATCTCATTGTGGTTTTGATTTGCATTTCTCTAATGACCAGTGATGATCAGCAGTTTTTCATATGTTTGCTGGCTGCATAAATGTCTTCTTTAGAAAAATACCTGTTCATATCCTTTGCCCACTTTTTGATGGGGTTGTTTATTTTTTTCTTGTAAATTTTTTTTAGTTCTTTGTAGATTTTCACCCCTTCTTAAGTGTTCTCCTCTTTCCTCCCAAGACCCTGACTGATACAGTATAAGACTGAGATGCAGGGTAAATGGAGATTTCCTACTTGAACCTTAATCCTGAATCTCAAATTCACACCTAGTTTTGCTGAATAGTCCTACGGTGGGGGGGTTTAGCACTTGGCTAATGACAAAGAGGTCATTTGTTTCCCATTTCTAGTTAAGTTAAAGATCAACAAAAGCCTTTCAGTAGGCTTAATAGAAATTACTGTTATTACCAGCATTCGTGTTATTTGGAGGTGGGGGTCAGTGTATTTAAATGCTGTCAACACTCATCTCTCTCTACTTTATAGAAAAGGAGATCATATAACCAAATTCATATTTGCCTGCAAATCACAGTGACTCCATGGTGAGCCTTGTGTCTTGTTGGGTTTGTTTTGTGGGGAAGAGGGGAGGGCCTGGAATCTGAGATTTGACCAGCATGTTCATACTGTTAGTTTCCAGAACTCATAAATTCCTAAGATTTGTCTGGCAAACTAGAGGTTGTCAGAATACTTAGGGTGAGATACAATAACAATTTAAATGATAAACAAAAACAAACAAAAAAGAATCCATCCTAACTTACCCAGGACCAATTTCTTGCTGTTTTATTCCCCAGCTATTTTTAAATATCAAATCATTGTAGTATCTATGGCATTTTAGAGATTGCAAGGTCTGTGAGTCATATCCTTATTTACAGGAATGATGGGAAAAAGTCAGCTTGTTCAGCATTTACTCTATTTATGAGAAGTATGCAGACAATTAAGAAGCTAGGGGAAATGCTGTTTTATGTATCATTTTACCTTGTCCTACATCTCTTTCTCTTTACCTTTTCAGGACTCAGACCTGACAGAACAGCCACTGCCCAGACATGTTCAGTGACAGATAAAACAAAGTACAACATTTTGCAAATGCAAATTCCTCCTCTTTTGCTGTAGACAAACTTCGTTTCTCCTTCATACACACTGAATCCTTCTGCCCATAATGCTGGTCCTAAATGCCTTATTCCAAAAACAGCCAATAAAAAGTTTTTAAAAGTCCAACTCCTTAGGGAAAAACTTTGTTTTCCAGTTTGTGTGACTCAGGCCATCAGCTCATGGTCATTGTCATAGACCCAATCATCTACATTTGTAAGCCCCGCCTCTTTTATCTCTCTCCCTTCAGCACTGCCTGAGAAGTACACACAAACAGCTGAACAGTGACCTTTTCAAAGAGTTTCAGAGAAAAATGAAAGGATATGATTTTTTTTTTTTTTTTTTGAGACACAGTCTCACTCCGTCGCCAGGCTGGAGTGCAGTAGGGTGATCTCGGCTCACAGCAACTTCCGCCTCCTGGGTTCAAGCAATTGTCCTGCCTCAGCCTCCCGAGTAGCTGGGACTACAGGTGCACGCCACCACACCCAACTAAATTTTGTATTTTTAGTAGAGACGGGGTTTCACCATGTTGGCCAGTATGGTCTCGATCTCTTGACCTTATGATCCGCCCCTGTCAGCCTCCCAAAGTGCTGGGATTACAGGCGTGAGCCACCGCGCCCGGCCAGGATATGATTTTAACACTGTAACTGGGAATACTCTCTTAAGCATAAATTTTTCTTCCAGGGAGCATTTGTTTGTAATTATGAGAAATTAAAGAATATATTCCCAGTGAATTAAAACGTAGGCTATTAGAACTGGAAGGGTATTCAGGGGATCTAGAAGTTCATGCTATCAGCTTTGTGAGTGATTTCATCTCTTACTTTGTGCATTTCCCTTTTTATGTTCATGTTTGATGTGAGCTGCATTCCCAGCTCACATTATTCTCATTCTTTAAAAATATCAGGCCAGGTGTGGTTGCTCACGCCTATAATTCCAGCACTTTGGAAGGCTAAGGCAGAAGGATTTCTTGAGCCAAGGAGTTCAAGACCATCCTGGCCCAACAATGTGAGACCCTCGTCTCTACAAAATGTTTTTAAAAATAGCTGGGCCTGGTGATGCACGCCTGTAATCTGAGCTACTTGGAGGATAGCTAGAGTCCAGGAGGTTGAGGCTGAGGAGAACCATGATCACACCACTGCACTCCAGCCTGGGTGACAGACCAAGACCCTGTCTCAATCAATCAATCAATCAATCAATCAATCAATGAGAGAGGCGAAAAATATGGTTTTAAGAGTTCTGTTTCAGAATACTCTGTTCCCGGCCAGGCGCGGTGGCTAATGCCTGTAATAACAACACTTTGGGAGGCCGAGGTGGGTGGATCATGAGGTCAGGAGATCAAGACCATCCTGGCCAACATGATGAAACCCCACCTCTACTAAAAATACAAAAATTAGCTGGGCATAGTGGCACATACCTGTAGTCCCAGATGCTCGGGAGGCTGAGGCAGGAGAATCACTTGAACCGGGAGGCAGAGGTTGCAGTGAGCCAAGATCATGCCACTGTATTCCAGCCTGGGGACAGAGCGAGACTCCATCTCAAAAAAATAAAAAAGAGAAGAAGAAGAATACTCTGTTCCCACATGGAGTCTGTCAACTCTAAAGTGGTAAAAAAACAATATGGATTGTAGACATTTTCATAAAAGGCAGGATTGTTTGGTGTCACCAAATTAAATATGTTAATGGTCACAGTGGAGGCTGACTCAATCTGCCTTTTATTCTGCCAGACTTTTTGATACTGCTGAGGGCTTACCCATTTCCTCAGGAGAAAAATAGTCATTAAAATGACCTTACAACGACTATGCTTTCAGGGATCATTTCTATAGCTCACTGCTAGAGAAGTTTCTCTTGTGTCTTGCTGGGTTTTTTTTTGTGGTTTTTGTTTGTTTGTTTGTTTTGTTTTGTTTTTTTGCCTGGGATCTGGGAAGCCACAGGCGGCAGTGCAGTGTTCTATCTGGAGCCTGACACTGGCTCTGGGTGTTGCTTCTCTGCAACTTCCATTTGCCACTGGGAACTGTTCCGCTTTTCCTCTGGGAAAGTAAGAGAGAAAGGATGCGGTCTGAGGATCTTCTCTTCCTGTAATACAAAATAATAACAACCATAGGGTACATGGCAAGTAAAATGTGTATAACAACCCCATCTAAATAACCCTATCATCTTTCTACTATCTACTGATCTAAATATGTATAGTATAAATAACCCTATACAGCAGTCTAAGCAACTTAAATTAGGTAACTTAGAAAACTCTTTATTTTTTTTTGGATACTGAGTCTTACTCTGTCATCCCCAGGCTGGAGTGCAGTGGTGTGATCTCGGCTCACTGCAACCTCCGCCTCCTGGGTTCAAGCGATTCTCTTGCCTCAGTCTCCCAAGTAGCTGAGATTACAGGCATGCACCACCATGCCCGGCTAATTTTTTTTTTTTTTTTTTTTTTTGTAGAGATGAGGTTTCACTATATTGGTTTTGAACTTCTGACCTCAAGTGATCCACTCACTGACTCCACCCCCCCAACCTCCCAAAGTGCTAGGATTACAGGTGTGAGCCACTGCACCCTGCCAGAAAAACTCTTAAAATATGCTTTCCTAGCAAAAAACATGTTATGCCTGTAATATGCTTTAAATTCTCCAGTGGCTTCTCTTTTCTTTTAGGCCGATATTCTTAATGTGATCTTCACGTTCTTGCCCTTTTCTATAACCTTACCTTATTCTATACTACCTTACACTATATTCTCCCGACCCCTTCATGCTCAGTCATCCTGGCCTTCCTTCAGGTCTTTGAGCATGCCACAGGCCCTTTGCACGTGTTTTCACTCGGTTTAGGTTGTCTTCCTTCACCTGCCTTCTTTGCCTCTTAGCTTAGTAGACACTACATTAAGAAGTCATCTTATCCCAGACTCCCTCATCTCGGTAAGATTCCGTTTTTAAGGTGCATTCATCAACTATATTTTGTCACTTACATCATTTAAGCAGTTATCTTCATTACCTGTTACTGCATAACAAATCACCCCAAACTTAGCAGCTTAAAACCAGTATTATTGCCTCAAAGTTCCTGAGAATCAGGAACCAGGGGCAGTTTAGTGGGGTGGTTCTGACTCAGAGACTTTCCTGAGGCAGCACTCCAGATATCAGCCAGACTGCAGCCATTTGAAGTCTTGTCTGGGGCTGGCAGGTCTGCTTCCAAGATCACTTAGGTGGCTGTTGGCCAAAAGTGTCAGTTCCTTACGCTGTGGGCTTCTCTGAAGCTGGCTCACCCCAGGGCAAGTGATCCAAGAGAGCAGGTGAGAAGGAAGCTCCAGTGTCTTTCATGACCTAGACTTAGAAGTCACTCACATGTTGTCACTTCTGCTTGACTCTGTTAAAAACATGTCTTTAAGTCCAACTCACACTAAAGGGTAGAGAAATTAGGCTCTACCTCTTATGGAAATGTTTTGATATGTTTTAAAACTATCCCACTTGTGTATTAAGATAAATGCCTACCTCCCTTACTAGACTAAGGGTTCCTTGAGAACCCAACAGAACTCCTGTTTCTATTGTTCACTTTGGTGTCCCTGGTATCTTCCAGGATGCCTGGCAGAGCATGGACATTCAATAAATATTGACTATATGAATTAACGAATGAATGAAACCTTTGCACTTGAATCCCAGCTCTGAGAACTTCCTACGAATTACTCAACATTAGTTTCTGGGTTTGGAGAAAGGGGATAATCACAGCTGCCTCTCAGGTTGTTAAATAATAACAGCCTATACAAAGCACCTAGTATACTCTGGCACAAAAGGAGGTCATTGAATGTTCTTTCTGTTCTTCCTTTCCTCAGTCACACATGCAATCCATCAAAAGCCCCACGGAGTCTACTTCTCATTATGTCTTTCCCATCCCTCTTAGTCTGTTACTCCCTTTCAGCTGCTGCCACTCTTAGACTTGCCTTGCACACGCTTTTCTATTAGCCTGTAACAATTCTCTGTGCCTCTATTCTCTGTCTAGTGTAATCCATCCCTAAATGTGCTAGGACCACATTATCTTTGTCATTTTTGCATCTTCTATTGCTGTTGTTCTACCCTGCACTAGCTAAGTGTATAATACACTTTTGTTGAATTGAATTTCAGTTCCAGATCTCTTTTAGTTCCTTACTTGTACTGAATTAATCATATACTCAAACCCAGGTACCCTGATGAGCTAGAGAAACATGCCCTGCCCATACCAATGGTTATAAATTTTCTAGCTACGTGTAACCACATTCTTTTCATGTCTACATGAGATAAATTGTCCATAAATAGCAAATTCTTTAGTAGAGCAATTACAGACTACAATGTTACATTTTCTTTTAATTCTATCTCTAAAGCAAGCACCTTCAACCTAATACTACAGTTCTAATAACACCATAATACTTCTGTGCTCATTTTTATGCTCTATAATATTGTCATTATTGCTAACAGCAAGAATATTGCAAACATAATGGAAGATAGAAAATTCTTAAATGGTCTGCATTATGTAGATAATATGCAGTGGTAAAAAAAGATGGGTGGAAATTTGTCAAATTAACGAAAAAAATGATACAGATAATATAAGAAATTCCATCTTCTGACATGAGATTTCTCTGACATGCTACAAAACAAGATGATATTTTCATGTTCTAATGAATAAAAATCTGCTTAAAACATATACACCTAGGGAAATTCTTGCTTTTGAGTGACAATTATATATCTTTGGGAAACAGTAAGAATTCAAGCCAACACCAGCAAAGATAAGAAAACTAACAGTGACTCCTTAATGTAATAATAGTTGTGTTCAAATATTTTTACTTGGTTAAATTATTTTTATTCTGGTAAAGCAAAGAGATTTCGGAACTATATTTCCCGCCTTCCCATTTTCCAGAAGGGACTGTGACTGCTTGAATTCTGTAAATATATGCAACTGTCTTCAGATGAGCAGCATCCAAAAACTAATCTTTGTATTTAAAGATGAGTAACTTATCTTTCTTCTTCTCATTCTGCTGACTTTGGATTTGTATTAATTTAGTGAACAATTCCTCCCTTATATTTGTGTCTACTAGGCTTATACTAAAAAGAGCAGGCGGGTTACTGAAACATAAGTTTCTTCCAGAACAGTAGAGACTTTCCCCTTTGGTCAAACGTTAAAGCAGCTTAAGGGTGAATAGGCTCACATAACATGAAAACTTTGAGGTCTATTAAAAAGCTCCATTTCACAAGTGAGGAAATTGAAGATTGATATGCATAAGGGCCTCCCAGCTCTGCACCATGTGGCAAAACAACCTGTGGCCCTGCACCGTGCCTCCCGTAACATTTGCTCAAACTGTCCAGAGACTTGTTTATCCCAGGGCATATCAATCTCAGCACTATTGCCACACTGAGGCGGACAACTCTGTTGTAGGCACTGTTCTGCAGGATGGTTAGCAGTATCCTGGACTCAGTCTTCTAGGTACCTTCATGCAGCTGTGCCAACAAAAACCATCTCCAGACATTGTCAAATGTCCCCTGAGGGCAAAATCACCCCTGTTTCAAAACCACTGGTTTATCTGAGGTCATTTTGTTTTAATGAATTATTCCTTTTTTCTGTTTTTTGGACAAATACCTGAAGATACAAATGCATCACATTCAGTATTGAAGTTCTGAGTTGTTTATATGAGAAATCACAGTCTTTCTAAGAAATGGGACTTCAGGCCAGGCGCAGTGGCTCATGCCTGTAGTCCAGCATTTGGGGAGGTTAAGGTGGGCAGATCGCTGGAGATCAAGAGTTCAAGACCAGCCTGGCCAACATGGTGAAACCCCATCTCTACTAAAAATATAAAAATTAGCCAGGTGTGGTGGCAGGTGCCTGTAATCCCAGCTAATTGGGAGGCTGAGACAGGAGAATCACTTGAACCTGGGAGGTAGAGGTTGCAGTGAGCTGAGATCTCACCACTGCACTCCACCCTGGGCAACAGAGACGAAGTCTCAAAGGAAAAAAAAAAAAAGAAAAGAAATGGGACTTCACTTCTTTTTTTGGCACATGCAAATACAACTAAGAATCAGTTTCGGACCAGGGCTAGGTCATCCCAGCTTCTCGCACAAAGGAGATTAAGAAAGGAGCAAAATAGAAACCATCAGTTTTGATCCATGTTTAATGAAAAAGAAGTTACATGAATAGAAATGGACATATAACAAAGAGATCAATTTGAGAAAATACGGTGATAGGTAGAACAAGGAGAAATTGTTTTAATTCTGAATTTACTCATATATTCCTATTAGCTGTTATTGATCTAAAATATCTCCTTAAATCCAAAACAAAACAATAGTTATAAGTTCACTGATGTTTTCATGGGCACTCACCCAAGTAATGTCCAAACAACATTGTCCCACGTTCCCCCTTCCCCTAGAACACACACAGGCAAAGGCAGAGATGTTCACTGTGAGGTCACGTCCCACGCAGCAAATGCAGCCTCATCTGTTTATCATTACAACAGCAAGTTAGCATTGGCAAACGTGCTTTGGTTACAAACGTGATTTCTGCTAATAATTTCACGAAGAAGCTTTTAGGATATGTGACCATTTATTCTTAGTACAATCAATCACTGAAGGATAAAAATCAGAGTATAAAAGTTTATACTCTGGGGAATATAAATACATGCAGAGAAGTTTCTGACAGTTTAAATTTGAGCATATTTGAAATATTAAAGGCATGAAATCAAAAAATGTGCATATGTGAAACTACAGGGAACATGATACAGGTTTGTTGCGTGGCTTAACTCTCCTCAGCCCGTGATTCTTAGCGGGGTCAGTCAATAGCCTATTTTTATCATTTTCTACCCTGTGTATGGCATGATCATATCTTCCTAAAAAAGAAAAATATACGTATTTTTGGAAAAGAATTCTGATCTCCAAAAACATTTACTAGTAATAGTTTCACATTAATGATCTCATTTCAAATATCCCTTCTCTCAAGCTAGAAGCCAGCAAGCAGTAAACTCATTATAGACAGTTGCCATGGGGTTAATACAGAGAAGCAATAGATACGACTCACTATTCTTTTAAAATAAAAATCTTACGGCCAGCACAGAGCAGCCATTGACCTCGTATGCTCACAGTGAGAAACTGACAGTTAGGATGAGCCCTGCCTCTTCTGATACTGTATTCTAAGTTTCTCCAGTTGTTCCACACATTGAGACTGGGCCAACTTCAACGTCCGATTCTCCTCTGTCAGAGCCTCAAACTCCCGAACCAGCTCAGCAGCATCCACCTTCTCCTTTTCTGCCTGATCCAACTTGGCAATGAGCTCTTTCCTGAAGATTCGGGGTACAGGGCAGGAGGAAGCACAGAATTCAATGCAAACAAATTAAATTATTAACATGATGGAAATAGAAAGATTCATTCTGCGCTTCTGAATGTTTACCCATCTCTACTTGCCTCCAGTGACTTTTATTTGTCCAGCTTTACAAGTTTTATATCCCTCTTTATTCTAGCATCTCTACTAGACACATCCAAAATACTAACCATACACAAAAAGTCACATAGGTTCTTTAACAGTCAAAAACATGATCACTTTAAGAATACAAAAAATTGTAAAAATAATAATTCAGAAAAAAATCTGTATATAATTTTTCATAATTTAAGATGCTACCTATTGTCTTGTAGGGAGGACAACTATTGTTTTCTCTTGGCTGAGTCTTTGTCCCCCAAATTCACTTATTACCTTCCTTTGTTTCCTATATCTAAGTTGAACAAATTTCAATAGGCTTCTTTGAACTACAGAATCCCAACTCTGTCCTTATAGATATTACCTCCTATGCCTTTCCCTAATCCTTACATATATATCGCAGCCCAAATTAACAAAACAATGTGTCCACATTTGATGCTGGCCTGACTCTAGAATTGAGGAAGCAGGCTGAAGGTACTGTAGGAAAATTGTAATAGCAACACTTTAAAGAAACTCAGTGTTATCTCGCTGTGGAACCCTTTTTCAAAGAAAATCATACCCTGAAGGGACACAAATAAAACAGATAAAATTGGACCTTCTGTGGTTGATCTTGGTACAGCCCCCTGCCTGACACCCTCTCCCTCCCCAATCTGTGAGAGACTCCTCTGCACAAAGTTTAAAAGCCTCTGCCTTTGGGAAAATCCTAAAGAAATAAATGCTTCTGGTTAAACATAAAAATTATTAAAATCTCCTGTTATTAGAAATCTCAGAATAAATATCACTAAAAATATATCAAAATTGCACTAATTTTAGCTTATGCCTTTGCAAATTACATATGCACCCTTTTGCCCCTTCCTGATATGTTACCCTAGATGAGCTGTTGCTTCCCCAATCATCAATTTTTTTTTTTTTTTGAGATGGAGTCTTGCTCTGTTACCCAGGCTGGAGTGCAGTGGCATGATCTTGACTCACTGCAACCTCCGCCTCCCGGGTTCAAGCAATTCTTCTGCCTCAGCCTCCTGAGTAGCTGAGACTACAGGTGCGTGCCACCATACCTGGCTATTTTTTTATATTTTTGGTAGAGACAGGCTTTCATTATGTTGGCCAGGGTGGTCTCGAACTCCTAACCTCATGATCCACCCACCTCAACCTCCCAAAATGCTGTTATTACAAGCGTGAACCACTGTGCCCAGCCCCCAATCATCATTTTATACATTTTTAAAAGACATGAGAATACAGGTCACATTGATTTTGATAGCCTCATATGAAAACCCCTTTTTAATGTTTTGCCGGAAACATGAAAATTATATAACATTTTTCACCTCAGAAACAAAAAGACAACCAAACTAAAAATGGGCAAAAGATCTTTAGAGATATCTCTTCAAAAAGACATAGAAATGGCCAATAAAGCACACGAGAACCCCTGCAACATCATTAGCCGTCAGAGAACTGTAAATCAAAACCACGAAGACACATTGCTTCACACCCAGGAGGGATGGCTAGAATCTAAATGACACAGGAAGTGTTGGCAAAGGTGTGGAAACTTTGGAACCTTGATACACTGCTGGCAAGAATATAAAATGTCAGCTCCTTTGGAAACAGTCTGGCAGCTCCTCAAAAGGTTACACATTGAGTTGTCATATGAGCCAACAATTCTACTGCTAGGAACCTACTCAAGAGAACTGAAAACATACGTCTGCCCCAAAACTTTTATACAAATGTTTATAGCAGCATTATCCACAACAGACAAGAAGTGAAAACAACCCATTAAATGTTCATTAACCTATGAAATGATAAAATATTGTATATTCATACAATGAAATATTACTCAGCAATAAAAAGTACTGATGCATGATACAAAGTGAGTGAACATTCAAATCATTATATTAAGTGAAAAAAGCCAATCACAAAAGATTACATATTATATGATTCCATTTCTCTGAAATGTCCAGAATAGGCAAATTCATAGGGCAGAAAGTAGATTGTTGGTTGCCAAAGTCCAGAAGTCAGGGGTCAATGGGGAGTAACTACCAAAGATTTCTTTCTGGAGTGAAGAAAACATTGTAAAGTTAGTGATGGTTGTATAACTCTGTGAATATACTGAAAACTACCAAATTGTAATAGCCATGATATAGGATCAACCTAAGTGTCCAGTGTCCATCAACAAAAGAATAGGTTTTTTTCATGTGGTGTATCTATACAATGGAATACTATTCAGCCATTCTAAAAAATGAAATCCTGGGCCGGGCTCGGTGATGCACGCCTGTAATCCCAGCACTTTGGGAGGCCAAAGAGGGTGGATAACGAGGTCAAGAGATCGAGACCACCTTGGCCAACATGATGAAACCCCGTTTCTACTAAAAATACAGGAAAAAATTAGCTGAGCATGGTGGCGGGCACATGTCCAGCTACTTGGGAGGCTGAGGCAGGAGAATCGCTTGAACCCAGGAGGTGGAGGTTGCAGTGAGCTGAGATCGCGCCCCCACACTCCAGCCTGGCTAGAAAGCGAGACTCCATCTCAAAAAAAAAAGTGAAATCCTGTCATTTGCAACAACATGGAGGACATTATGTTAAATGAAATAAGCCAAGCACAGAAGGACAAATACCACATAATCTCTCTCATATGTGGAATCTAAAACAGCTGCTCTCATTGATGTAGACAGTAGAATAGTGATTACCAGAGGCTGGGGAGGGTGGTAGGGACAGAGGTACGGGAGAGGCTGTTCGGTGGGTACATAGCTAGTTAGACAAGAGGAATAACCTCTTGTATTCTCCTGCACAGTAGGATGACTATAATTAACAATAATGTACACTTCGAAATAGCTAAAAGAGAGGATTTTGAATGTTCTCATCACAAAGAAATGACAAATGTTTGAGGGGATGAATATGTTAATTATACCAATTTGATTATTATGCAATGTGTCCATGTATGAAAACATTACACTAGACCCCATAACTAAGTACAATTACTACACGTCAGTTAAAAACAAAACAAAACTGACCAGGCTCACTCCTGTAATCCCAGCACTTTATGAGGCCAGTCACTTGAGGTCAGAAGTTTCAGACCAGCCTGGCATGGTGAAACCCTGTCTCTACTAAAAATATAAAAATTAGCCCAGAGGGGTGGCACACACCTGTAATCCCAGCTACCTGGGGAGCTGAGGTGAAAGGATCACTTGAACCCGGGAGACAGAGGTTGCAGTGAGCCAAGACTGCACCACTGCACTCCAGCCTGGGCAAATGAGCCAGACTCTGTCTCAGAAAAATAAACCAACCCAAAATACCCCTGTTTATAATAAATATTTAACATGAGGATGCAAAGACATAAGAATGATACAATGGACTTTGGGGACTCAGGGGAAATGATGGGAGGAGGGTGAGGGATAATAGACTATACATTGGGTACAGTGTACACTGCTCAGGTGATGGGTGCACCAAAATCTCAGAAATTACCACTAAAGAATTTATTCATGTGACCAAACTCCACCTGTGCCCCAAAAACCTATTGAAATAAAAAAAGAATAAATAAAATATTCAATCTGACTTTTCTGAGTCTGTCTCTTTCTGACATTTAAGTTAATCTTCTAAACATCAAGTACCCAACACAATCTTTCATACCAGAAAAATAAATAAGTGGCTTCTCTACTGGACAAGATAAAATGCTCTGTCTGGAACAAAGCAAACTTTACAGTTGATCATAGTTTAATAATATATTTTTAAAAATTTCTGTCAAGCAATTTGGTAATAGATTTCATTTTTTTATATTTTCTAAATTTGGTGATAGATTTCAAAAGCCAAAAAATGTCTGTATCTCACTTCAATAAGTTTCATATCACATACACAAAAGGCTATATATGTTGCAGAAAAATTTAAAGATATTTAAAGATATCAGAATTCTTGGTAAGTTTTTAAAGCTTTCAAGAAAGTCTTCCTCACCTTTTTTACACTGAGAAGGAAAAAAAGTTCAGTAAAAATATAACAAGCTTCCGTATATCATTGGTCATAAGCCAGAAGTGATTCTTTAAATTGGATTCAGCCAGTGCTGAGTTTATAATCCTAGAAAATGTCTGACTCTCTTTCTCCAGCCAACAGATATGATTTAAAATTAGAGTTTCTGCAACTCTTATCACTCCTCCTCAAATTCTCCCAAACTTGATCCAGGGAGACCTCCTCTGGAGATGAGAGAGAAGTTCAGTTTGATGATCAAACCTTAAGCTATGCCTGAATGACTCTAATAAAGAAAAGCTCTCTTTTAAAATACCTGAGTAAGCACCTCTCTTTGCATCTAGCTCATGCCAGCCAAACATCAGAGGCAACATAATCAGCCACACTTTTTGAAATTATGGGAAAGAAATTCTCAACAGAATCATCAAAAAATGGAGGGCTAACTACTTGGGTCAGGTTCATTTGGCCCAATTTATCTAGCTTGAAGATAAAGACTGTTCAGGAAAAGATCTATTGCAAAATGATTTCTGCTTCAGTAAAGTCTTAATAAAAATAATGATCATTAATAACCTTTGGAAAACCAAGCTCGTGTATTTATAAATATAAGATATTACCATATTTCCCAATTTAATAATTCATCCTAGCAGTTCCTTATTGCTGATATTGACTCTGTAATATCAGCATGTTGGGCGGCTGAGGCGGAAGGTTTGCTGTAGGTCAGGAGTTTGAGACCAGCCTGGGCAACATAACAAGACCCTATCTCTAAAAAAAATTTCTTAAATTAACTGAGCATGCTGGCATATGCCTGTGGTCCCAGCTTTTCAGGAGGCTGAGGTGGGAGAGTGAGCTCAGGAGGTTGAGGCTGCAGTGAGCTAGCTATGATTGCACCACTGGACTCCAGCTTGGGTAATAGATCAAGACCTTGTCTCAAAAAAAAAAAAGGAAAAAAAGGAAAAAAAGCGCCTGTTAGACTAAGAGCTTGGTGTAAACAGGGACTCAATGACTGGAGGACCCACCCCCTGTGAGGAGGCCAGTGTAGCTGACGTTGAGGGATGAGACTGGAAGTTCTATAGAGGTACCAAGGCATCCTCGGTCAGTCTTCAAATCTATGCCAAGAACTGGCTGTCATTTTCTAGCAACAAGAAACCCATAAGCAGGGAAACTAGTTACAATATTGCATCAACCCAGATCTCAAGTAATAAACCACAAGCCCAAATGGCAGACGTGAGAATGAAGAAAAAGGAACTTGAGACTTTATTAAAAAGAAAAAAAAATTATAATGAAAGAATGTGGTCTTGACCCTACATCTAGCCAATTATTTAGGGAGAAACTTCAAGTACTTTGGGAAAGGCAACAAGATGAGTTCTGCAGAAACACACACAGGCATATGAGTAATTAAGGAGAAGGTCTGGCCTGCTTGTGTGTGGTCTGGATGGTTGTATAAAATACTTCCACTAGCCTGCTAGCCATGTTATTTCTAGAAGTTGACTTTCTTTTTTTTATTTTTTATTTTTATTTTTTTGAGACAGGGTCCCACTGTATCACCCAGGCCGGAGTGCAGTGGCGTGATCTTGGCTCACTGCAACCTCCACCTACTGGGTTCAAGTGATTCTCGTGACTCAGCCTTCTGCATAGCTGCGATTGCAGGCGTGTGCTACTTACCACTCCCAACTAATATTTTTTTGTATTTTTAGCAGAGACAGAGTTTCGCCATGTTGGCCAGGCTGGTCTCAAACTCCTGACCTCAAGTGATCTGCCTGCCTTGGCCTCCCAAAGTGCTGGGATTACAGGCATGAGCTTCTGCACCTGGCCCCTTTTTAAAGTTTAATATTGTTGTGCTGGTACCCAGAATAATCACTGCTTTCAATGCAAACAGCAAGGATATGTTTCAAACATCAGATAGGAGTCACTCTCGCATCATTATCCTACCATATATGTATTTTTTTCTTTTCTTTTTTTTTTTTGAAATGGAGTTTTGCCCTTAATGCCCAGGCTGGAGTGCAACGGCAAGATCTCAGCTCACTACAACCTCAGCCTCCCAGGCTCAAGTGATTCTCCTTCCTCAGCCTCCTGAGTAGCTGGGATTATAGGCGCCCACTACCATGCCTAGCTAATTTTCATATTTTTAGTAGAAATGGGGTTTCCTCATGTTGGCCAAGCTGGTCTTGAACTCCTGACCTCATCTGATCTGCCCACCTCAGCCTCCCAAAGTGCTGGGATTACAGGCCTGAGCCACCATGCCTGGCCCCTACCGTATTTCTTCAAATGCAACATTTAAAAAAATTACAGAACATGTAATTTAGGGGATGAGTATTGCATTTCCAAAAAAAGAAAAAAAGGCTACACATAAAGTTAATTTAAATAACAAAGTCCTCCAGTACCTTCAGTCTGAAGATTTGAAGAGTTTACAAATAGAGACATCATTACTGGGGATTTTTCTATCATACCACCACACTTCACACACACATACACACCAGAAGATACATTTACAGGCTATCGTATATATCATATAAATCTCCCTTGACTTCAATACTGGTCACATCATTAATAATCTTTAATTCCTTCATGAAACTTTTTGTAGGACTCCAACTGTGTGTAACCATGGAATCTGAGTATTCCAAGCAACTTTATCAAAACTCTTAGAACAAAAAGAAAAGAGTCAGACGTAGGAGGGAAAAGTTGTATTTGTGACTTCCTAATAAACATCTTTTAATCCCCTGTAGCCAAAAGTCTAGATACAATTTTATGTTTGAAGCACAGCAAAGCAAGGAAGGAAGAAAGGGTTTACAAAGCACCAACTGAGGTCTTACAGAAGTCTGGCCCCAAAATCCATACTGTCCCCCCCCATGTTACACTATCAACCACCATTCTGGGAGTCTCAAAAAAAATTCTAAGGATTTCACAAACTTCTCAAAACAAAATGTATTTCATTTGCTTTCATGTAAAAATTAAACTGTGTGTATGTATGTATATATATATTTATTATTATTATTATTATTATTATACCACCACACTTCACACACACACACCAGAAGATACATTTATTTACAGGCTATTGATCACACAAATCTTCCTTTTACTTCAATACTTGTCACATTATTAATAATCTTCAATTCCTTTCTGAAACTTTATATATATATTAATGAAAATAATAATCACTGATAACCCTTGGAAAGCCAAGCTCATGTATTTATAAATATAAGATATAACCATATTTCCCAATTTAACAATTCATCTTAGTAGCCCTTTATTGCCAATATTGACTCTGCAATACCAGCACTTTGAGAGGCCAAGGTGGGAAGATTACTTGAGGCCAGAAGCTTGAGATAAGCCTGGACAAGATAACAAGATCCCATCTCTACAAAAAAAAAATTTTTTTTTTGCCTCAGCCTCCCAAGTAGATGGGATTACAGGTACCTGCCACCACATCCGGCTAATTTTTGTATTTTTAGTAGAGACAGGGTTTCACTGTATTGGCCAGGCTGGTCTCGCATTCCTGACCTGGTCTCGATCTGCCTCTGCCTCCCAAAGTGCTGGGAATAAAGGTGTGAGCCACTGCAGCAGGCCCCACAAAATATTTTTTAATTAGCTGAGCACGGTAGCATATTTATTTCTTCTCTCCTTCCTTTTATTGTAGTGACACGTGATATATAAGACATAAAGAATCACAATATGTTTGTGTTCTGTTTCACACATTCAACAATTTACTCAGTCTCTAGGTGCCACCTACCATACCAGGCTCCAGGAATCTGATGGTGACAACACCTGACTATCCGTGATTTTATGGCACTTACCACCTCGTAGGAGATGTAATCAAAAGGAGATGTAATCAAAAGATCATATTAATCAAAATATCTCTTTAATAAACAGGAAATCCAAATTGGCCATACTGTGAAGGAAAGGTGTCTGCTCTGATGCTTTGCAAGTTTAAAAGAATGGGATTCACTGGGGTAGGCATTGGCAGAATCAAGTGCAATTAAAAAGAAGGATTCTGAAACAAAGTTATGAGTGAGTAAAATGAGAGTGCTTTAATTAATAGAATTGTATAATTCCCTACAGCAGAACTGTAATGGTAATAGAAGCTATCAAGATAAAAACTTACCCAGACTATAAAATGTAGTCGGTCAACTAATCCATTTATGTTATTTCAAAGAGCTATCCCAGTGGCTTCTTTATGTGATGTGGGAACGCCATGATTTAAGCAGTAATTAAAATTCACACCGAAGCACAGTACTCTGTGGCCTCTGGGCATATTTACAGAAAACGTTGGGTGGTATTTTGGCATTTTTAATTTCCTGAACTAAAATGTCTAATTTAAAAAATTAAGTTTTGACTGGAAAGCATTCCTGGTATTCCTTTTGCTACTCCATAAAGTAAAGCACTTAATCTCCAATAGCACCACTGAATGATTGCTATAACCCCCTTGCCTCCCTCTCATCCTCACACTCAGCCTGTCCCCTGCCCACTGCCCCTGGTCCTTGCCCAGTAGGCAGTGCTAAGATGTAGAGTGCTGGGGGGTAGGTACTTACTTCCTTTGCTCAAGCAGGGCGATTTCCTTTTTGACCTCATGGTATTCTTCTGCTATTTGGCAGTGCTGTTTGAACACCTCCATGGATTCCACGGAGTCATGACAAGGTGGCAGGGGCTTCACAAACAAGAAGAAGAAATTAGTTCATTTCTTTGTGTCAGGTTAAATTACCAACCATTTTGCTCTGCTGATGTTCTTTAAAGGAAGGCTTTCTCTCTCTCTCTTTTTTGTTCACGTAAGAATAACATTGTCAGTCAACGTTCAACAGAGTTCAGCTGATTCTATTTGACTGAAAATAGAGAGGTGGACAGATATTCCCCACATTCGTCTCCCAGTGTCATTCACGGGCATCTCAGGTCTGAGCCACAGCCCTGAAATCCATTACATGTCAGTTACCTGCCATGTGATGGAGTAAAAATAAGTCTCCCAAGGATTCTGCAATACTCCCCAGAAATCTTAGACTCTGCTTTGGAGAAGAGCAGTTGTAGGAAAATAGTTCAGTTGTCTGTTTCAATTATCCTTTGCTTTCTGTTTCTGTAGCCAGGAGGCAAAATCGCATCTTGCAGAGTAGAGAAGAAAGGCTCTCTTTTGAGAAATGCATCTGACCTAAAGAAAGATTCTGAGCCAGAGATAATGCTTGCAAGGATTAACAAACCTGTAAGAAAGGCCAGCTCTCCCTCCCCCTAAAAAAAAAAAAAAAAAAAAAAAAGCATCCCTGTAAGATTAATGTCTCTTTTTCTCTCATCCATGAAAGAAACAAAGGTCAGCAGGGCAAACTGTTCTGAAAACCCTACTTCTAGAAATTATTTTTAAAGAACTAGTTTTCTCCAAGTTTATTATTCTAATTTCTTGTTTAGCAATGTGTGATTAAAAGTACTACTTTTAGGCTAGGTGGATCACTTGAGGCCAGGTGTTCAAGATCAGCCTGGACAACATGATGAAACCCTGTCTCTGCTAAAGATACAAAAATTAGCCAGGCATGGCAGCACGCACCTGTAGTCCCAGCTACTTGGGAGGCTGAGGCAGGAGAATCACTTGAACCCAGAAGGTGGAGGTTGCAGTAAACCAAGATCATGCCACTGCACTCCAGCCTAGGTGACAGAGCAAGAGTCCATCTCAAAAAATATATATATATGCATGTATATATATATACGTATATATACGTATATATATATACACACACACACTACTTTTAGGAATACTAGTTAAGAGTTTTTAAAATCACCCTTTTAAATTATTTATAGAAAAAAGTATATAAAATCTGAAAAATATCAGTTTATTAAGAAATAGGCTCTTCAGGCTGGGTGCGGTGGCTCACGCCTGTAATTCCAGCACTTTGGGAGGCCAAGGCGGGCGGATCATGAGGTCAAGAGATCATGACCATCCTGGCCAACATGGTGAAAACCTGTCTTTACTAAAAAATACAAAAATTAGCTGGATGTGGTGGTGCACGCCTGTAGTCCCAGCTACTTGGGAGGCTGAGGCAGGAGCATTGCTTGAACCTGGGAGGCGGAGGTTGCAGTGAGCCAAGCTCATGCCACTGCACTCCAGCCTAGCACTTGGCGACAGAGCAAGACTCTGCCTCAGGAAAAAAAAAAAAAAAAAGAAAGAAAGAAACAGGCTCTTCAATCTTATCCTTTCTTCACAATGATGTGTGTGTATATACATATATATATATATATATATATAAATATATATATATATATATATATATATATATATATATAACTATGTGTCTGACAAGGTCATATTGTCACTAATTTTATATTAGGAAATTGAGAACTAATGAATTTTTTACTATTTGTTCCTCTCATTATATTCTTCAAGGACACAGATTTCTGTGGGTGTCATACTTAGTGATGCCTCCCAGGGTGCAATAGAAATTCAACAAAGTTTACTGTCTGATTGATAAATAAGATGACCTTTCCTATTTATCATGAGGGCTCTGAACAGTGATGCTTAAAGGAAATAAAATTCTAAATAGATTTTGATCAAATTTACCTTCATGTGGAACATCTGTTATGTCTCAGTTCATGGAAAATCTAATAATAATCATATTAGGTAGCATCTTTCTCTACTGCCCTATGAACACATTCACATCATAAACTCAGCCTGTTGGAACCATTATCCCTTTCTATACAGGATTAAATTGAAAAATAAAGCACAGTAGTATTACAATATAATTCGCCCCATGAGATAAAGCTGTTGCCAAAGGAATTCAGAGTTCCTGGCTCCTCCAGTCTATGCCCCAGAAATTGCTACTCACTCATCAATTTTCACCTGTTACACTGGCAACTTACCAGGTATAACAGTAAGGAGAATGAAAGCAATTTATTCTGGGTACCATAGCCAAGCTGTTAAATCATCTGTGCCCTGTTAAAGGATTTGTCTCCTGGAAGGCCCTAAGACTCTACACATCATATCCTGTTCTTACAAACACCAGACGGACTATACTCAGTTGAAACAAGAACTCAGAACATGTAGGTACCTGAACCATGAATTCAGCATAGTTAACTACATGACAGCCAAAAAGTTCTAGAACTCTGCAGAAAGGATTCACAGCTTTAAGAGACCACAGAGAGCAGCCATGTAAAGTGAGATATGTCTTTTGCTGCTGGAATTTAAAAGCAAAACTGTAAAGGGAGATATGTCTTTTTTTGCTGCTAGAATTTAAAAGCAAAAGTACACTAATAACTTTCTTGGGAAGAGACAGGCCTTCCCCGGCTCACCCCCAGCTTGCCACCTGTAATGGTTTTTACTAAGTGGAAAATGTTGTCATTTGTTCATTTTTTATTATTGGCACCTCTTAATTGTGGGAAATTCAAAGATGTTATTTTCTACAGGCAGTGTGATTGTGCCATTAAGAGTACATGATGATAGGTAGTACATATTTCAAGACATCCACATACGCTTTCAGCAGCATGATTGTGCTATCTATACATAATAATATTTTCAATACTTCCCATCATAAAGAAGGGATAATCAGAAAAGAATAAGCCCAAAATACTTCATATCCAGTTTTCAAGGAGTACAAAGATTCCAGGTGCCATTTTGGCCTTTAGATCCTGAAAACTGAGGCTTCAACTTGACATATAACTCAGCACCACATTGAATTCTCCCAGTTTGTATGGAACCATTAAAGAGCAATACAGATTTCTCTTTTTTAAGCAAAGAGGAAGGTTATATTGCATAACCCAACAAAACATTGTAAAATTCTCTCATTAGTTGCCAGAGGAAGAGGGAAATAAGGAGTTGTTGTTTCATGGGTAGAGTTTCTATTTTGCAAGATGAAAAAGTTTTGGAGATTGGTTGCACAACAATGTAAATATACTTAACACCACCAAACTGTACACTTAGAAACGGTTAAGATGGTAAATTTTATCATATACATTTTTTTACCCATAAGAAAAAATTAAGGCAAAAAATTATTTCATTAGACCTTTCTGCTGTCTCTAGCCCATTTTCTAAGCAGTGCTACCAGGATTCCCTGGGAGAGGCTCACTCCTTTTGAAACCAATCTTTCTCTCTTTCCCAAATAATTTCTCCCCAGAGAACTTCAAGTTTCTCACCCTTTTATAACCTCAAGCCCTTCACTGGTAACCCCAAACACTGTTGGGCAAATCAAAGTGCCTTTGAGTCCACAGAATGCACTGTTCTTAGAAGGCAGTTGATATCATTGGCCATTTACCCCAGCCCAGGAAACTGACCAAAGAATTTGCTTAATATGGTTCTCGTCCCAGCAGGAATTCTGGTGAGTACAAGCACTAACATATTCAGGTTTTACACGTAATATAAAAAGCGGCACTGCAGAATAATGTGATGTGCTGTTCTTTGTGGGACAGAATAACTCTCATTGCTTTGTGATATAATGTGTGTATGTGCGTTGTATCATCAGGTCCTGACTGAAGGTGATCCTCTCTTACCTTATCTTTTGAAGGGTAATCCCTCAAAATAAGAGACAATATATGGCCAACAGTATTAATCAAACATAAGTTTCTGCCTGAAGAAATCGATTCCTAGAATTCAAGAATCAGGTTTCCAGCTTAAAAATGGAGTACCAGTATGCTTAAGTAACATGACACATAAAACACTGGCACTCATGAATTAATTGGCTGTATATGGGTTTATGTAACACATGCTCAAATTAAAAACTGAAAAATAACTTAAAAGAATACCTGTGGGTAACTAGATTAAAAAAATCTGTTAACTTCTTGGAATAAAAGTAACACTATTTCAATTTTCATTGCTTGATTTTAACTATTCTTGTCAGAGAGATTTTCATAGTTATAAGCCCATGCTGGGAATGGATGTATGATAAATAAATTCTTAATGTTGATAGCCAATTTTTTTCACATCAGGAAGAAAAAAAATCCTTTGTTATTTTCTCCATAATGATGTTACATCTTCCCATACTTTGGACATACTTAACCCACCTTTCTGCTTAAAGAACGAAATATTGCATTCCAAAGAAAAGGAATCCAAGATAGTTGAGTTGAAAAATTGAAGATAAAGATACTGCTAATGTACTAGAGCACAGATTCTGTGTGGTCACAGCAGCCACTTTTCAGATGCACTCAATGCCATCATATCTGGTCTACTATTCAACACAGCCAGTTCTCCCAACAGTGCCTCAAGCCAACTTTGAAACACATGTCTCCAAGGCACAGATCAGGGCTTGGATGAAGTCACAGCCCAGGAGGTAGACACTTCCTCCTCACCCCCTTTTCCTCCATCTCCGCCTCCTCCCGCTGCCGCCTGAGGATGGAGCTTGCAAGGGCTTTATATTTCATGGCAGTGCAGAGTGAAGGAGCTGCTACTATCTCTGGTATCCGCCCCAATTATCAGGACCGATTTAACAAGATGAAATAAGAGAGAAACCGCAGGGTCCCATTCCAAGAATGCCGGCTTGAGCCACACGGTGCTATTCTGCTCTCTGCCTGAGCCGTCGGGTCATAGCAAGCTCCTTCTGAAGTGGATTCTACTCCCTGGAAAAGGCCCCATGGGGAAGGACTCAGCCAAGCAACCCTCGGCTAGGAGCAAAGCCAGCTTAGGCGTTTCCGTTTTTTACTTGGCTTCTGTGTGTACTACTGGCCCCATCCTCTTCAAAAATGTAGGAATTTAATTTTCCTATCCAAGCTTCCCACACAGGAGATATATTTAGGAAGCTAAACATTCTACACTCCCTGAGCAGTCTTTGTATTTATTTATTCCTTGATTCTTAGGGTTACCTACTTTGGAGAAAGATGGGGATGTCTGACTTAAATTAACATTACATTTCAATGTCTTAAAATTAGCAAGTATCATTTGTTAAAACTGAGAGGAAAAACACAGTCCATGCTGATTTCAATATTTAAAAACTCTATTATCTTAGAATTTTAAATACTTTAAGAACTGACATTTATATAGTATCTACATTACAGTACAAGTTAAGCACTAGCAATTATACTACAGAACTTATACATCATATTACATTGGCGTAAAGGATACTTAAGTCATCTCTGTTGACGTAAGCACTATCAAAAGGCGAAAGAATACAAGAATAGCAAATTTTTTGAATGAGCCATACCCAAATGATGACTGAGCTTCTCAAAAACAAACAAAAAAGAAATTCAAGGCATTACTGAAAAGCTCCAAAGTATCTATATATGTTTTCTGTGTGGACACAGCAGTCAAGGAAAAACTACAGTATAAGATACTTTGCAATGTGTGTATAAGAGAAAATGTCAGCTACGTCTGGTGCTCTCTAGGAGAATATATCTTAACCACATTTCCAGATGGATGTTAAGGAAAACGTAGCAGAATCCTGGAATGCTAGACTTCTTCATTTTCTATCATTTTCATTTCTCAGATGTCAAGCGATATATTGATGCAAAACCTAAAAGAAGTTTCTGGAGAGGCTGCTCAGATAATGATATATTATGGTACAAACTGTAGCTATGAAATTGTTTATTTGTGGAGGTGACATCAGTTTCTGGACTTATCAAACTCTTTAGTTCAGTGTGTACCACAGAGACACCTGTCACTGTCATCTCAGATGTGATGGGAAGACTTTAGGAGGGATTGAAGCTATTGCTCAATTTAGTTTTTTAAAAAAAAGTCATATTGTTTTCGAAGCACCTTGGCTTAATGAAAAGAAGAGGGCATCAGAACTTCTATCCGTAACTTGAAAATCCAAGGAGATGCTTTTATTTCATTTTATATGAATAAAAATAAATTACCTACTTTTAAGTATTTCATTCAATAAATAATTTCACTGGAGAAGGAAATTTACATTAATTGAGCAATTATTTCGTCAAGGACTGTGCTAGATCTACTCATTACCATATTTAATTCCCACAACAACAATGTGAGATTGATATTGTCTCCACTTCGCAGTTGAGAAAAGTGAGCTTTTGAGAGAGTAAATAACATGCTGGAAATCACAAATTTAGCTGAGATCCAAATCCAGGTCGACCCAATGCTAATGCGCATGCTTTGGTCATTGTCATTCTCATTAGGATGTTTATTATAATCTACTAGTTACCATGCCCTCTACCTGACAATGAAACATATTTCTCATTCCAATGCAGTTAAGACCACATTATAGCATAGTTTTGGAACATGTGTAAGTCAAAACATGCTTAAGCAATAAGACAGGCTTGGTCTTGACCCAAACCCTGGCACTATGAAATGATTCCACTATCTTTTAGAACACAGAGAGACAGATCAACCAGAAAGAAGCTGAGACCTGAAGAAAAGTAATGGCTGGGCACGGTGGCTCACACCTGTAATCTCAGCACTTTGGTAGCCCGAGAAGGGCAGATCCCTTGAGCGCAGGAGTTTGAGATCAATCTGGGCAACATGGCAAAACCCCATTTCTGTAAAATATACAAAAATTAGCCAGGTCTGGTGGCATGCACCTGTGGTCCCAGCTACTCAAGAGGCTAGGGTGAGAGTATGACCTGAGCCCAGGGAGGTCGAGGCTGCAGTGAGCCATGATCATGCCACTGCACTCCTGCCTGGGTGACAAAGCAAGGCTTTGTCTAAAAAAATTAAAAAGAAAGAGGGTAGTGATTTTTCATTCATTCTTAGAAATGGACATAGAATTGGACCTCTTTTCTTCTAACTATATCATCTATACTAGCTCTGCTCAAATAATGTCCCTGATGGACATGGAAAATTTAGAAACCTAGTCCCAAGAAAGGAATCTGCACAAATAGAATTGACCTTCCACCTACCCCTGGATGGAGGCCCAAGCCCCACAAATGAACATTATAAAGAGATGTTCATTTTAACACCTACCTTCCCCTGAGGTCTCTTGCTCAATATTTTGCATTAATAGAGACATCAACAGAAATGTTTGCCACTGCTATTCTTACACAAGGCTTTTTTTGGCTTCTGTGAAAATAGAAGCACCATGAATTACATGCTCAAACATGTCCACATTCTTGGCAAAGCAACAGAAAAATCCTGGGGGTCAAATTGGTGATAGAGTATCTACCTAATAGCTATTTTATAGCAGCATTTTATAAACTACCAAAGCATGTGTAATGGATGTCAGAAAGTCAGAACAGATTTTACAAGGTTATTCTATAACTACATTATGGCAACCTTGCAAACCTGAAACAAACAAAAAATTTCCACTTATCAAAGTAATTTAAGCAGCTTGTATGTTCCTTAAAAAGTGTAAGGGGAAAAGAGGAATTAGTAAATGTATTTTGACCAAAATTTGGCCTCAAGTTTCTCATCTATAAAGTGGACACATAATAGCTTACTAATTATTGCAAGGATAAAATGAGATCATATGTAGAGAAACAGCTCTTGCCTAATAGGTACTCAATGTGCTTTGGTGGGATTTAAATCCAAGGTTTTGCAGAGAATGGGGCTGGTAATACCTGGCATCATTTATTTTTCACCAATAAAATGTTTAAGATTCTGATAGAGGTAATCAAGACTCAGTTCAAGCAAATGGTTGCAACCACAAGGCACTTCATAAGCTTTTGAACTCAACTTTTACTCTTCCACAGTGGATTATGATAGTCCATAAAATTCCAAGAGCCATTACTGTGTGATGAAAGCACACGGGACTGACTATAAAGATGGCCTGCTCCGTGTAATAGATTGTCCCTTTTATACATAAAGCATTTTCATTGCTTTCAATACAGAGACTTCCTGCTACAGAAGGCTTAAATGTATATGCTTATGCTAAGCACAGAAATAAAAATCTGCTTTTAGATGTCATTTTCTGTTAGATTTCTCCTCCCAACCATCACTGTCTTGCTCTTTAGTCACTCACACCCTGGAGTACAGAATAAAGATAACAGGCAACAGCTCTAGACAGAGGCAACCCTACCCAAATGCCTTGACAACTGGTAAATGTTTGCAACACTCACTCCTACGCTTCACTCAACAAACAAGCACTTCCCAAAATGTGTCTAGTTGTATTGCTGCTAACATTCTCTCCATTCACAAAGAGATAAAGCAATACCATACTTTAAGGGGGAAAAAAAATTAAAAACCCCAAGCCAGAAACCACCCTCTCAACTGCCTAATTCATTAAAGATCAATGAAGATGAAATAGTTTCATTGGAGTAAAATAATTAAATAGACTTAATTTCTAATATAGGTCAAGTGGAATTAAAGCTATAACATTCAAGTGGACCTGGCAATGCTTTAACAGAAAGGTTATCTGGATAATTGCCAGAGCTACTGTGAGTCTTGTGGAGAATGATCCATGAGCCAGAGAAGACCATTAAAGTTCTCAAAGGAAAAAATTTTGTTCCAATACAAAAAAAGTAGAATTAATGATCTATAATTTGAGGAGTGAACAAGAACCTGAATATGCTTTTACTGTTTTATTTTCAAAACATGTTTACTCCTTATTTTCACCTGATTTCCATAATAAAATAGCATTGACGTGACCATAGAATAAAGAGGAAAAAATGTGACTAGGGTAAAAAATAGCTATTGGGTTGGCGTAAAAGAAGTGAGTTTTAGCCATTACTTTCTTTTTTTCATTTATTTATTTATTTATTTGAGACAGTCTCACTCTGTTGCCCAGGCTGGAGTGCAGTGGTGCGATCTCAGCTCACTGCAACCTCTGCTTTCCGGGTTCAAGTGATTCTCCTGCTTCAGCCTCCTGAGTAGCTGGGACTACAGCCATGTGCCATGACACCGGGCTAATTTTTGTATTTTTAGTAGATACAGGGTTTCGCTATATTGACAAGGCTGGTCTTACCTGTCCACCTCAGCCTCCCAAAGTGTTGAGATTATAGGTGTGAGCCACAGCACTTGGCCAATGGCATTACTTTCAATGGTAATCCCAATTACACCACCAGCAGCACATAGCCTTTCTGTGAGAACAGAAGCTAAGCAAGAACCATCATTTGCAGTGTGAGCAGACCAGAAGGAAACGCAGGACAGGCACAGTGGCTCACACTTGCAATCCTAGGATTTTGGGAGGTCAAGACAGGTGGATCACTTGAGGTCAGGAGTTTGAAATCAGTCTGGCCAACATGGCAAAACGCTGTCTTTACTAAAAATACAAAAATTAGCCAGATGTGGTGGCACACACCTATAATCCCACCTACTCGCGAGGCTGAGACAGGAGAATCACTTGAACCCAGGAGGTGCAGTTTGCAGTGAGCCAAGATCACACCATAGTACTCCAGCCTGGGTAACAGAGGGAGACTCTGTCAAAAGAAAAGAAAGAAAAGGAAGGAAGGAAGGAAGAGGGAAGGAAGGGAGAAAGGGAGGAAAGGAGGGAGGGAGGGAGGGAGGGAGGGAGGGAGGGAGGGAGGGAGGGAGGAAGAGAGAAAGAGAAAGGCAGGCAGAGGGAGAGCTGAATTGTACTTCATGCTTTCATGCTGAAAAGAAGAGATATTGGTGGGGGTAGGGGAGGGAGAGACTATGGTTAGATATCAGAAACCGGGACAGTTGGGTTAAGGACCCTGCATGGAGGATAGAAAAAGAAAGAGATATGATGGCTGATAGCTAGAGAGGAATGTTTAGGGGATGACAGAGCTCTTTTGACAGCTGTATGGTGATTAGGGTAACCCTTCGACCCCCTATACAATTTTCAGTAATACCTACTTAACTGATATTGCTCTGTTGAGCAGCTTTCTGTTGGAAAGCTAATACAATGCCCAGGACTGCTGCAAAGGTGAGAATGAGGACTCCTCCAAGCAGCCAGGTCATACCTAAGTTGCCCTCAGTTGGTTTTGAGAGACCACCCTGGCAGTAGAACACCAGATCTTCAAAGCTGACCTGGTTGCTCCCAGGTTTTTAACACAGTGCACTGCACACTGAGGTAAGAACAGAAGCAAAGAAAAGGGAACACTATCTTGGCTTATAGAAGGGCTCATTCTTGGTTCTTCTTCCACCTCTGTTGAAGGCTGTCCAGGAATAAGAATCCCAAACTCAAATGACCTTAGGACACAAGGCACACCCACAAATGGGAAAAGCTGCTGTGTATATGACAATAGGGTATGTCAGGGCCTGTTGGGAACTGGAGGTTACAAACCCCTCCTAAAGACTTTCAAAATCAATATATCAGAGAAAAAAAATGGTGGCCAAGCAAAATGTCTGTGTAAAGGATTCAAGACCCCTAATTAGACTTGTCTAAATGTGACTACAAAGTTAAGTATTCAAGTGAATGGCTGGCCCAAGGTCAGTATCCAGGTATTTTAGACAGAACCTCTTCTGAAAGCCATTTTTGCCTGGAATCACCGCGGATAATCTAAAGAAAATTAAAATGTCATAAGTGAGCTCCTTTCAAATAATTCTGGTGTATTAAAATATCTTTAGACAGATCACTCAAAAACTACGTTTATAAAATGTTTCTTCATGGGTCCAACAAGACAGTTTTCAGAAGGTTTAGCTTAATTATATTCCATTAAAATTTGTGAGACAACTGGGGAAAGAGCAGGGAATAGAGAAAGGGAGGTTATTCCAGAGTCTTGGCAAACATGATAAGTTTTCTCTGTGGAGTTTATCACTAAATCATTAACTCCAAACACAGCCAAAATTGCAATGGTCTGGTGATAGCTATACCAAAGCAGAGCAGGGACCTGTCCTTTGCCCAGGTTCCAGAACTCCTTAAAAATAGGAGCTAGTTTACACTATAAGCACTTGATGTCCTCGTGCCATAGCCAAATATTCATGAGGGCTTCAGCCTGACTTTGGAGCTCTAGAAATGGAATCCTTGATGACTTCAAAGCCCCACATTCTGTGTCCAAGTCAGTCCCCCCAGTCAAGCCACTCTCCACCCAGCTCGCTACACTTTATGATACTGAGGAGGAAAGAAGAGACACTTTAGAAAAATCCTTACCTGTAGCTGCTGGTCTAATTCTGGAAAGACCAAAGGAATGGCGTCTTCAGGGGGTGTATCATCTAAAACATGAAAATAAAATGATTTTTCACTATAGAGCTCTTTCTTGCATGAGAGGTGCCCTGCTGAAACCGCCCTTGGACTCCCCCATAGTTAGACCATCAGTATCTACTGTGTCAGTCATTTTCATCACTTCAGTTGGGGACAGACAGAATGTAAAGGACAATTTTGCTCATTTTCTGTACTCACAGATGCATGGAGAGCTTAGTTGGCCTGAACAAAATTTTACAAGAAATATCAGAATCCTCAAATGTCCAGGCTGGTAGCTCTCCAATTAAGAAGGACTGCTTGTCTTTCAGTACTCCTACATTGGCCAAAACCAAAAAATATGATATGCAAGAAGATGCTTTAACAAGGTGCTAATGAGGTGGCCAGAAGGACCTCAATGGGACAAAAGAACATGTTAGTGAAAAGTAGAGGCATTTGTTCTGCTCTGAATGACTCCAAGTGCTGCAAGCTATGATGGTATTGCTGTCTGCTCCTACCACAAACCATACTAAGAGGCAGTTAACCAGAAACTCATTCTGGGTTATAGAGAGAAACAGGCAGCAACCCAAAGGGGGCGTTTCTTTCCAATACACCAGGCAGCACTCCTACCCTGCGGCAGAATTCACAGCTTTGTTAGCGAGCGCCAGAGCCCAGAGTCCAGAAAGACCTCCTAACATGTGCTTACACTGACTGGTTGGCCATAGGCAGCTGTTGCTGGATCGAAAGATTCAATTCTAAGAAGCATTTGAGGAAACCTGGCCAAAATATGGGTCAAAATATCCAAGTCACCCCCAAATCTCTTTAAGAACATAGTGCTGACCCAGCCTTGGTGCTAGAAAGCAGAACCCCCATTATCTCCGGGTACTCTCTGGCTCTAAGGATCCACTGGCCACTCATTTCCAATCCCTACCCCAGCACATATACAGTACCCATATACATACAGTACAGATACAGTGTAGATACATATACAGTATACATACATATATAATACAGATACATATACAGTACACGTATACATACAGTACATATACAGTACATATACATATATAGTACATATAAATATACAATACACATACATATATAATAGAGATACAGTACAGATACATATATAGTATACATATGCATACAAATACAGTACCCATAAATATGCATATATAATAGAGATATAGTACAGATACATATATAATACACATACATATAGATACAGTAGATACACACACAGTATACATAGACATACATATACAGTACCCATAAACATGCATATATAAGAGATATAGTACAGATATATATACAATACACATACATATAGAGATACAGTACTGATACATATACAGTATACATACACATACATATACAGTACCCATAAACATGCATATATGAGATATAGTATAGATACATATACAGTACACATATACAGTACACAATACAATATATACATATACAATACACATATACATATATACAGTACAGATATATATATATACACAGTACATACACAGGTACAGTACAGATACATATATAATACATATACAGTACACATGCACATATATACAATATAGTACATATACCTATACAGTACATATATACATACAGTACATATATACAGTTCACATATATATACAGTACAGATACAGTACACATACTACATATACAGTATACTTATACATATAGTACTCATACCTATACAGTACATATATAGTACATATATATCTACATATATACATATGCAGTGCACATATATATATACAGTATACATACATATACATATATAGTACATATAGATACAGTATGTATGCAAATATAAGGAAAAAATAATTTAAAAATAAAGCTACTATAAAGTATAATAAAGCAAGAAAATATAGTTTCTATGTTTTCATAGTCATCACCAAATTTCTTGATCAAAACAGGTTGATGTTCTTTTTGAACTAGAGGAAGTGATATGTAGAAATAAGTATCCTCTCTCAATGCACTGATGTACAGTCCAGAATAAAATGCAGCACCGGCATCTAAGGCATCGAAGGCATTGAAGATAATCATCAGAAAGATAATGTAAACCAGCATGGTATTCACTTTGACCAAACCCCTCAAGGGTCATATCACTTAATGGTCTCTGGTATATTTTAGTCAAGTGTAGTGTAACAATACTTCCATTTAAAAGTGTTAAAATAAGGACAATGCATCACCAAATTTGAATCTGTTTTGTACCAGCACCTATGCTAGACAATGGCTGTCCACGGATTCACTGCTACCACTTAACTTTGGCTCACAGAAAAAGTAGAAACTGAGAAATTTCCCAATCCTCTTACTGCAGGTTAGAGGACAGTTTTCAGAGGAATTGATATTCAATACTCAGGCCCTTTGAATTCTCTCTTCCTACTTAGACTAGAAGTAACAAATTCTGTCAATTACTGTGCCTTGTTAAATTCAACCTAACATTTGCAAAGAACTGGACAAAAGGCAGAAATAATGCACTTGTCACCACTGACCCTTTAGAGGTAGGCTTCATTATAAAACCTTTGCTTTGTGAAACTGATTTTGGTCCTAAGTGCATTTACGTTCACTGCAGTACAAGTTTAATAACCCAGGTATCACAATCATTTTAGCTCATTAGGTCCAAGGACAAAATAATTTGGCAAAGGTAAATGGGAATATATTATACTAGTGCATCCCAACCCTAAAAATCATAGACAAGCAGGCACTTGTTGAAAGGAGATACCACTTCTATAAAGTACGAGAGCAGATAAGACATTCTAGAATTCTAGAAGACACCCAGGAATGAACCTTAAGGCTTCCTGAGACTTAATCCGCCTTGCCCCTGTGAAGTCACACTCCTTCCTGCTTAATTATAAAGAAGAAGAAAAAAAAGTTATCCACTTACTTTACTAAAGTAATGTAAATAGCAAACGCCTGGTATCAACAGACTTAATGAGGCTCGTTGTGGAAATCTACATCCTTATTTATAATCATACCATGTCCAGTCACACATATGTGACCATACTGATAATTTTACAGATAAATAAAGTAGCTTCAGATTGGACTCCTTGAGTTGAAATAAAAGTCTAATTGATTAACATAGAAATCAACATATAATGGATGTTTTAGAGAGTGAAACAAAATAAAATGTCAGATTTTTGTTGAAGAATGGATCAAGTTGGATTAACCCAAGCAGGAAATAGCAGCGGAAACAAGAAAACCAAAGACAGATGTATGAAGCCTACCAAGTCTGAAAGCCAGGCCTGTAATTCACCGCTTGATGCCATCTGGTTTAGCTGGCATCCCTACCAGCCAGAAATTTCAGGGCTTGTGAAGCTGCTTACAAAGCTGCCCCAAGTTGATGTGTGGTGTGTTTACTTTTAAACAGTGGCTGCCTTCTTTGACTGGTTTTAAAAATAGGCAAATATTCTAAAAGCAGGATGATGAATCACTGGATTGGGCCAAAAGGAAAGAAGGAAAATGACTCAGGCAGACTAGTAGCACAGCTGTTCCAAAAACATTTGGCTGAATCGTTGTAAAACATTTTGACAGTGGTACTGGATCAGAGTTCCTGACAGCAGTTAAGTTTGTTTTGACAATTCCAGAAGCTCAAAGTGGACTGTACAGTAGCTGTACAAGAGACCCTCTAGCAAACTTAGCTATTCTGGAAAAAAAAATAGTTGCTAGATATGTTTATAATGGGACAAAATCACAGTGCAAGTATATTTTTATTAAAATCTATTTACCAAATATTTATTGGATGCCTAGTATGTACAAGGCTGGGACTGAGACTCATGCAAACTTGGCAAATCACTTTATCATATTTTTTAATGCATTAAGGAAATAATTTGAAGGCTTCCTCTTCAAAATGGCACTGTAGACTTACCAGATCAAGCAAAATGTTTCCTAAGAAAATTTTTAAATGATAAAATATAAAGGAAAGCAGAGGAAAATTTTTTATATAAACAGATGTTCACTGCCTGTTTGGCAAATACAATGTGACTAAGCCAACGTCCTTAAGATAGAACTTTCTTACTGGTATCCCAACCATTGTGATGTACCACATCTGATGATGGGCTCTTTTCAACATCTATTGAGGAGCTGTTGGGTTGGTTTCATGATTATTTTGTTTGTAGAGTCTCTTCAATTATCTTCTCTGTGTTTCTCCATAACTTGAATAAATAGGAGACATTGGGTCTGTAATCCAAATCCTCCCTGTTATTTAGCAAGAGAGCTAGCAATCAGCGGAGAATATTGAAGCTGGAAAGGACTAGGCAACCATCTGGTCCAGTTCCCTCAGAGTGGAGCTAAAGATGAGGACCCCAAAAAGGGAAAGAAGCCACTGTGGCCTTGTAAGACTAAGGTGTGTCCCCCAGCCCTGGGCTCTTTCCACCATACCACTCTGCTCTTCTTCACTTACTAATAAATAGGTTCTCAGACTCATATTTCATGAACAAGTAAAATTTTTTGTAAAATATTCTGACCGGGTGAAGTGGCTTATATTTGTAATCCTAGCACTTTGGCAGGCCAAAGCAGGAGAATCCCTTGAAGTCAGGAGTTCGAGACCAGTCTGACCAACATGGTGAAACCCCATCTTCACTAAAAATACAGAAATTAGCTGGGCGTGGTGCTGTACACCTATAGTCCCAGCTACTCGGGAGGCTGAGACAGGAGAATCGCTTGAACCTAGGAGGCTGCAGTGAGAACCAGAGGTTGCAGTGAGCCAAGATCAAGCCCCTGCACTCCAGCCTGGGTGACAGAGCTAGACTCTGTCTCAAAAAAAGAATTCCCTAAAATATTGGGAATTATGTCTTAAGAGCATCCAGGTTTATTTAGCTAGTGAAGATGATTCAAAAACAGCCACCGAATAGCGTAAGTATCTTTTTATGATAAAGAGAACATTTCAACACCAAAATCATAAGGCAGTCATAGGGTAAAGGAGTAGCCATTGTATTAGATAAATTTAACTTTACAGACAAAAACAAAAACACCTCACTGTCGTACCCTTCTTTCTTTCTTTATATCAGAAGGGTGAAAATTTCATCAAAGCCAGAACAGTGTTCTAAGCCAGAACCACTGTTCATCAAAGCCAGAACCACTGTTCTAAGCAACACCTTCCCTGGCTTTTGGAATCAATCATCTCCCCCACTCACTGTGCTTATCATCATAGACATTAACTGGGGTGTAGGTTTAGAAGCCCTGATTCCTTGTTAAAAAGTGTTTAGAAGTCCTCAGGAGATGGAAAAGCCATACCCAGAGGACATTCCCAAGCCCACTCCACTCCCCAAGCAGAACACAAGAGGCAGCCTTGCCCAGGATCCACTACATTTGTCTACATTTCCTGCAGTTACAGCTGGCTTCTCAGGCATTCAACCTATGTGATAACACAAAGTGCTTCTTCCAGATGGGCCCCATGCTTAATTTAATGCTCTGCTATAGTGTCTTGAATTTCTTTTCTTTTTTCTTTTTTTGAAACAGAGTTTTGCTCTTGTTGCCCAGGCTGGAGTGCAATGGTGCAATCTCAGCTCACTGCAATTTCTGCCTCCCAGATTCAAGTGATTCTCCTGCCTCAGCCTCCCGAGTAGCTGGGATTACAGGTATGCACCACCACGCCCAGCTAATTTTGTATTTTTAGTAGAGACAGGGTTTCTCTATGTTGGTCAGGCTGCTCTTGAACTCCTGACCTTAGGTGATCTGCCCCACTCAGCCTCCCAAAGTGCTGAGATTACAGGCATGAGCCACCACACCCAGCCCTTGAATTTTTAAATAATTTTTGAATAAGGAACCCTGCATTTTCATTTTGAACCATACCCTGCAAATTGTGTAACTGATTCTATCTGCAGTATGACCTCTGAGTGCTGGTGTCCTGTAAATTGTCCTGCAGGTCAGCAGGGACAGACTGACACTTGCAAGGCAAGTGAATCTGGGCAGTGGCTTCAGTGCTGAGGTTTATACAAAAACTTTCCTGGCAACTGTTAGCCTATGAAGGCTCCTAATCACTCAGAACACGGCAGATCAGTACAACATTCAGTAGGACACAGACTTGCATTTGAATCTCAGGCTGGCCACTTTTTAATTGGTGAATGTGAACAGCTGGCATAGTCTTCTTAAGACTCAGTTTTCTCCTCTGCAAAATGAGAAGAGTATTAGCTGCCTCAGACACTTGCTATTGATAAAGGAATGTAGATGTAAATCACTAGCCTAAACCCCAGCACCTAGGAAATAACCAGTAATAATAATGAATGTTTAATATAATTAAGTTTACTTTTCATTCCTTTTCACTATAAACCCGACCAAATAGGTAATGTGGAGACAAGGTAACTGTGTGTATATATATATATATATCAGTAGCGGCAGGAGGTAGAGAATTATTCTTCATCATCTGAAGAATACAAAGGCAACACACAGGGTTAAGGCCACTGACTAATTACTGAGTTCTCCCTCTGCTACTTGAGGGAGATTTCTCTGATGCAGCCATAACCTCAGGTCTTGTGGATCTAGTATCTTCGTTTAAATCTGAATTTAAGAATCTTCTGCTAGGTGCAGTGACTCACACCTGTAATTCCAACATTTTAGGAGGCTGAGGTGACAGTATTGCTTCAGTTCAGTTTGAGGCCAGCCTGGATAACATGGCAAAACCCCATCTCTACAAAAAATACAAAAAAATTAGCCAGGCGTGGTGATGCACACCTGAAGTTCCAGCTACTTTCGAGGATGAGGCAGAAGGATTGCTTGAGAATGGGAGGTTGAGGATGTAGTGAGCAGAGATCACGCTACTACACTCAAGCCTGAGTGACAGTGAGACCTTGTCTCAAAAAAAAAAAAAAAAAAAAAAAGAATTTACTTCCAAACACTTTCATATGAAAGATTGTTAAAAAAAAAAATTAACTTATGCATGAAAGGTCTTTAAGTACTTCTATTTTAAATCTAAATTGAAATTAACATTTTATTTTTAGGAATAAAATATGTGATAAAAGGTGGCCAATGTATGTTCCTAATATTATATATTTTAAAAATTTAATTTCTAGATACCTAAGTCCTTGTTAGAATATCACATAGTTTTAAGACACAGTAAATACTTTTTAAAACTTTGCTTCCTGTTTATTAAACATTAGAGACGTGAATTCTTTAATATACATTGAATTTTCAAGGCCCATAAGATAACAAGTATAGTGATAGAGATGGATGTGAATATTAATACAGATATGGATAAAGGTAGAGATTTGGTATGACACAGCAGATTTTCAATTCTTTATAAATTAATACACATGATGTTATCTTAACCTGTATCTAAAATTGTCAGGCTAACAAGATCATGCCTCAATAGATTGGTTTTGCTCTGCAAAAAGAGACTTGATTTAGTTAAGAACAAATTTTTTTTTTTTTTAAAGAGTCTCGCTCTGTTGCCCAGGCTGGAGTGCAGTAGCATGATTTCGGTTCACTGCGAACTCTGCCTCCCAGGTTCAAGCAATTCTCCTGCCTCAGCCTCCCGAGTAGCTGGCACTACAGGTGCCTGCCACCACGTCTGGCTAAATTTTTTGTATTTTTAGTAGAGATGGGGCTTTACTGCATTAGCCAGGATGGTCTTGATCTCCTGACTTCATAATCTGTTCACCTCGGCCTCCCAAAATACTGGGATTACGGGCATGAGCCACTGTGCCTGGCCAAGGACAAATTTTATGTTTCTTGAAAACACTAACCTATTCACTATTATTGTAGCTATCATTTTCTGAATGTCATCAATTTATCCTGTTGTTAGAATGTTTTGACTGACTCAGGTTATAACATACTCACTGTCCAAAAAACACCTGCCTGAAGAAGAGCTTACTGGGGCCGGGTACAGTGGCTTATGCCTATAATCTCAGCACTTTGAGAGGCTGATGTGACTGGATTGCTTGAGCCCAGCAGTCCGAGCCCAGACTAAGCAACGTAGTGAGATGCTGTCTCAACAAAAAATAAAAAAGGCTGGGCACGGTGGCTCACGTCTGTAATCCCAGCACTTTGGGAGGCCAAAGTGGGTGGATCATGAGATCGAGAGATCAAGACCAACCTGGCTGACATGGTGAAACCCCATCTCTACTAAAAATACAAAAATTAGCTGGGCATGATGGTTTGCACCTCTAGTCCTAACTACTCGGGAGGCTGAGGCAGGAGAATTGCTTGAACCTAGGAGGTAGAGTTTGCAGTGAGCCAAGATCGTGCCGTTGCACTCCAACCTGGTGACAGAGTGAGACTCCATCTCAAAAATAAATAAATAAAATAAAACAAAATAAACAAGAAGCTGGGCATCGTGGTGCATGCCTATAGTCCTAGCTATTCAGGAGGCTGAGGTGAGAGGACTGTTTGAGCCCAGGAGGTTGAGGCTGCAGTGAGCAAAGACTGCACTACTGCACTCCAGCCTGGGTGACAGAGTGAGACCCTGTCTAAATAAAGAAATTTTTTAAGAAAAAAAGACCCTATTGGAAGTATATTTATTCTTTGGCACACCACCAAATAAAATTTACTCCTTTTTTTCTTCTTTCATACCACAGCATACAAAAAGTAACCTTCCTCCATCAACCCCATGGCCCTTGGGAAGATATTTGTTATCAGGAAGCTTTGAGCTTTCACTTATAACATGGACTCTGCCTCTAAATGGGTAATGAAGTGACAACAGTCCTGAGGACCTGGCTTTGAAACCCTCCTCCTGTTTGTTAACTGCATGATTGGAAGCAAGTCACTTCACCTCACTTAGCAAACATTTATTTCCACTTCTGTGAAAATGAGTAGAATAACACCTTCCTGTGGGGTTGCAACCAATATTAAATTGATGAGAAGATGGGAGTAAAAGCACTACTTGGCCAAGCGCAGTGGCTCATGCCTATAATCCCAGCACTTTGGGACGCCAAGGCGGGTGGATCACGAGGTCTGGAGTTCAAGATCAGCCTGACCAACATGGTGAAACCCCGTTTCTACTAAAAATACAAAAATTAGCCAGGTGTGGTGGCACGGGCCTGTAATCCCAGCTGCTTGGAAGGCTGAGGCAGAGAATTGCTTAAACCCAGGAGGTGGAGGTTGCAGTGAGTCAAGATCGCACCACTGCACTCCAGCCTGGGCAACAGAACAAGATTCCGTCTCAAAAAATCAAAACAAAACAAAAAACAAAGCACTACTCCTAAGTACTCAATAAACATCTCCTTTCTAGCCTTTCTTCACAACTTTAATACATTCCAACCAATAAATCCTATAGTATCTCAGACTCTTCATTTGACACCAGGATAATAAACCCCAAGTGGTTACAGATGGTGCCTTGCTGATTTTATAAGTATTTGATAATTCAGTTTCTACTATAGTTCTCAACTCTGTGCTCCATCAGAAATGTAAATATAGGAGACACTCACCATCCACTCTGTCCTTAAGGCACTTTTGACTGAATGTTGCCACTGCATGACGGGGCAGCTTTAAATGTAAGCTCATGATGGGACAGAAGGTGATTCGAGAGAGTTCATAATGACTGTCTGAGCTTTGATTTCCCCCAAATGCCTTGTTCCTGGTGTCTAAAATCCCAGTGGGAACTTTATCCCTTGACTTCCTACAGAGTTCCCTGTGAATATGTGCCCCCCGCCCCGCCAAAAAAAAAGAAAAAGCCAGAGAGGGGGGCTAGGCACAGTGGCTCAAGCCTGTAATCCCAGCACTTTGGGAGGCCAAGGTGGGCAGCTCACCTGAGGTCAGGAGTTTGAGACCAGACTGGTCAACACAGGGAAACACCGCCTCTACTAAAAATACAAAAATTAGCCGGGCATGGTGGCGCGTGCCTGTAATTCCAGTTACTTGGGAGGCTGAGGCAGGAGAATTGCTTGAACCTGGGAGGTGGAAGTTGCAATGAGCCGAGATCACACCACTGCACTCCAGCCTGGGTGACAGAGTGAGATTCCATCTCAAAAAAAAAAAAAAAAAAAAAAAAGAGAGGTAAAAAAGGTAAACTCAATATTCATTTACAGCTTAGTGTAAATGAGGCTTTGAAGAGTCATTCCAGGGAACAAGGATTAAAAGTGTGGAGAGAAGGGATTACTAGAAACCCTTTGGATCCTCAGGAGGACAGGGCGAATAATACTGAAGGCAGAAAAAGTTGAAGGAAAGGACAGTGACAAAAGACACTTTGTGGCTGGTCCAAGTGCAATGGTGTTTACAACTAATTGATCACAACCAGTTACAGATTCCTTTGTTCCTTCTCTTCTCCAGTGCTTCACTTGACTAACCTTTAAAAAAATAATAAATAAAAAGCCACTTCACCTGCACCACAATTTTGCTGAGAGCCAGTTTTACAAATGAACACAAAAGACTTCACATAATACCCAACTTGTTGCATTAGATTAGAAGGTAGCTATTGCAACTACTCCATGTAATTCTCCCTACAACACAAAACATCCTGATATTTGAGGAGAAAATAATATTATTTAAAAGAGTCACCAATGGTATGGGTTCTAGATTTAAAAAAAAAAAAAACTTAAGTGTCATACAACAAATTAATGTCCAGATATGAAAAATTTCTAATAGCTTGAAAGAATTTTTTTGAGATAGGGTCTGATTCTGTTACCTAGGGTGGAGTGTGGTGATATGATCATGGTTCATTGCAGCCTCAATCCCCCAGACTCAAGCAAGTACCCCAGCAGCTGGGACTGCAAACATGTACCACCATGCCCGGCTAATTTTTTTATAGCAATAGGTCTCATTATGTTGCCCAGGCTGGTCTTGCCTGGCCTCAAGTGATTCTCCTGGCTCAGCTTCCCAAAGTGCTGAGGTTATAGGTGTGGGCCACCATGCCTGGCCTGAAAGAATTTTTAAAATGTTAAAAGCTACCAGCTTGAGCTGATACCAGTATTCTTGACTCTTTCTAAATAAAACAAAAAACTGGGCTAAAAAATGCAAAAGACAGAATTCCAAAGCCAAGGTCTAAATTTACAAGGAGTGTGCCAGATTTTAGCTTAGCTGAAGATAAAGAAAAGTCTCAAATAATTAATATGAAATCCTAATATCTGTCCAACTCTAAATTCCCTCCAACCAGAGAAGGGCCCGTGATTCTCGAATAACCCAAGAGGTGGGGTTCATATTTTTCTTCTGTACTTTTTCTATTAAGAAAATTCCATGAAGTTTCCAGTTTAGGAAGTTTTAACTCTTTGAAATTCCCAGTTTAGAAATAATGTTGATTATATCATTAGCTTATTAAAGATAGGCATTATTGCCTCTGGGAATTACCATTAGCAAAGTATTACTTTACAAAGCACTCTGATGATAGGCTAGAAATAGTGATTGTATTTTAGAGGAATAAATAAATATATATATATATATACACACACACATATATATATTTGTGTTCTCCAAAACCTTGCTTCCTTTATTTAAGGACCCTTGGAGGTCCACATTCTATTCAAAGTTTTATGGCTCATTCTGCTATCACTGAACAATGACCAACTCCTCATCTACCAGGGCCAGTCTGTCACCAAGTCCTTTCAACCCTTCTTTCAAAATAGACTCTGAATTCAGTCATCCCATTACATTATCTAATGCAGGCTCTCATCACTTTGTACCATTATAAAAAGCCTCTTCCATTCTCTCAACTCTCCACATTCCAGACTATTCTACCATATTTTGACCATTTTCATCATATTATTCCCTTTTCTAAGAACTTTTGACCCTTTATTGCTTTCGATCAAGTCCAAACCCTTTAGCTGAACTTTGAAGACTGACTTGGCAACCCTGGTCTATTGCTGTCTAAACAGGTGCCCTATGTAAGCATCCAAAACAATGGCTGGCTCAAGTAGGGCTCGGTAGACCACATGTTACTCTTCCACAGTTCAGACCTCTGCTGCAATCTACTAGTTTTCGTCTTTTCTGAAGAGACCATGTTCTTCCTGACTTCTAAGTTTTGCTCCTGCTTTCTGTTCAGAGTGAAAAGAAAGAAAATTGGTTACAAGGTATGTAACCCCCTTTTTTGTATCTAGTACCCAGGAATGACACCTTTCGTGTACTGTCCCTCTATACTCTACCTGCCCTCAAGTCCACCTTGACTATCACCTCTTCCAAGAAGCTATTACTAATGGCTCTGGGTGACACAGACTTTTCTCTAAACATCTTTGCTTTATAAAGCCCATGGGAGGTCATGCTGTTCTCTTCAGCACATCCCACCCACCTTTGGCAGAGTGCTGGAAACACTGAAACCAAATAAATTCAGCTAATTGATTAGAGGAGAAATAGGATATGAACAGTCTACTAACTGCATAACTATCCCGTAAATAACTGCAGGTCAGTTATGCTATAAAATCTACTACCTTGACATCAAGTAGAATGTGAGATGTAGGTGAGACACACAACTGCTTAGTGGTTTACATTTCCCTTGATACTCCACAATCAGTTGTCATCATTTCAGGGGTAAGCTGAATGCTTAATTTGTATCAAGCACTCTGCTAAATACTTTACCTATAAGGTGTCATTGCCTTCTTATCACAACCCTGTGAATTACTACTATACGTATCTGATAGGAAACAGAATTTCAGCAAGGTGGAATGATGACACAAATAGTGTTGGAGGTAGGTCTAGAAATCATGCCTCTCTGGCTCCAAAGCCTATATCCTTAACCCCTACACTAAATCATCTCAGGAATATATAGTCCTGAAATGACTGGATGAAATGAGCACTAGACTAGGCTTATTAGAAATGAACATGTCAGGCCAGGCACGGCAGCCTGTAATCCCAGCACTTTGGGAGACCAAGGCGGGCAGATCACCTGAGGTTAGTAGTTTGAGACCAGCCTGGTCAACTTGGTAAAACCCCGTTTCTACTAAAAGTAAAAAAATTCACCAGGCATGGTGGCATATGACTGTAATCCTAGCTACTCAGGAGGTTGAGGCAGGAGAATCACCTCAAGGAGGTGGAGGTTGCAGTGAGCCAATATAGCACAACTGCACTCCAGCCTGGGTGAAACAGAGAGACTGTTTCAAAAAAGAAAGAAAGAAATGAACATGTCAACATTCACAAGCAAAGATGTCTCCTTTTCTCATGGACCCTGCTTATTCATCAACAATAAATTCAACAACATAGAATTACTCCCAAAAAGACAACCTTAGTGCCTTCATTTACTATGAAAGTCTAGGGTGTTTTCTTTTGTTTCCCCCTAAATGTGTGGTCTGCAGGCCACATACACTGGAATTCAAAAGGCATGCACAGCTTGCCTGATGGCAAGTGTTTTCCTGCGTGACACTCCACATGTTCCTTACTCAAGAATTCAAAGGGAGTGTCCCAAATATCTACAAAGCAGCTTTTTGTGCACTCACAGCCATATGTATGTGCAAAAATACAGAGTCCTGGGCCCTGACTATTCTTTGAAATCTTGCATTTGTGATACGCATAAAACACAGGAGGGAAGTTTCTTTTTCTTCTTACAACAGTAATGGGTCTCCTGAATCAGAATATATAGGAGTGGGCCCTTAGAACACATGTTTTTGATGAGTGCTCTCAGGTGATTATTTTAATCAGGCAAGGCTGACAACACTGAATCTCAGCTCCTGCCTTACGTTCTCTAGATAAGTACCCTTTCTAGAGATATGGGGACACACTGACCATAAGATTAAAATAATTACTTTTGAGAGATTTTTCTTCATGAGCATCTTTTGGTAGGGCTAGAGGGTAGGAATTATTTAAAATAAATTATAATCCCTTTTTAAGGCTACCTATTAAAAACCATGAATTTTGAAAGTGGGCATTCTGGAGTCATTCAAAAGAGAAGAGAAAGAGACTGGAACAAACCAATCTAAACTGATAGATGAAAAACATCTGTGAGCTCCTAGTCAGGGACCAAGAGAGTTCAAAGAATGGTGAGAAATTAATTGGAAGTTGTACATCTTGTACTTCAAGAAAGAGGCTATTCATGCAAACCAAAGATGGAGATTCACCTCTCCATGGCTCTTTTCTGTACATAAATTAAATTCTGTTAAACTGTTGACAGGGGAACAGTACATTTATTTCGACCACAATTATAATGTATTAATATTGCTTGAGATAAATAAGCTTTCTGTACTGAAATTTCCTTTGTACGGCTGTTGATTATAACAGAGCTTGTTCTGCTCACATGCAGCATTAGCAAAAAAGAAAGGAAATTATACATTTTCTTTCCCTCTGGATTTTGGGTTTGCACATGTGTGTCTGGAGAGCTAGCCACTCAAGATGCCATGAAAAGCACTATCTCTTGAAATCTTGCATTTCCGAAATGCATAAAAATGGAAGGGGCCTTCATTTTTCCTTTTAGAGAAAAAGCATTGTAAAATGGAGAAAGTCCAGACATCAAGCCCAGGGCCCTGGGTTCAGAACATAACTCTGTTACTTACAGGGTGGTCTCTGGGTGGCAATCTCTGTCTCTGTACATAAGGAATACTAATGCCTACGTTGCATGGTTGTTTTAAGGATCAGAGATAATACAGGTCAATACTTAATATGACAGAGAAGTACAGTTAATGGCAGTTGCCATTTCTATGTTGGGGTGGATTGATTTGACTGTTGGGAGGACGTCTTCTCACCGCTGTCTTGCAGAGTGACCCTGAGTGAGGACATAGCACAATAGCAGGTCATGGAAAGAGGTTTGAAAAAAATAGATTATGAAGAGTCGAGTCTTCACCTCTTCCTACTATGGAATACATCCTCCATTGGAGGCTACACAGTCTAGGAAACTCCAGGATAAATGTGTCACCTGGCATAGTAACCCCAAGCCTGCAATGGTTGTGTGACATCAGATTTCACAGAGCTCCCTACTTTGCATTATTTTGGAATTTCCTGTCCCTTTTCAATTTTTACTTTTTTAAAAAATAGAGATGATATCTCCCTATGTTGCCTAGGCTGGTCTCAAAACTCCTGGGCTCAAGGGATCCTCCCGCCTTTGCCTCCCAAAGTTCTAGGATTACAGGCGTGAGCCACCACGTCCAGCCAATTATTACTTTTTAAAGCATCATCCCTACATGGGCATTGTAGGGACAGAGAGAGAGTCCTCAAAAGACCCAAGGTTTAAATGGTAATGTTGTTTAAGCATGTGATTTTAACAGATGATATTAAACTAAGAGCAATGGCAGACGCCAGTGGAAGAGAGCCAAGCCTTCATTTCCTCCGCACTGTGACCTCCTGCCACACAAGGTCCTTGTTCAAAAGTGGTGCAATTCAATATGTGTGTTAAGAGGTCACTGAGGGGAGCCATGACGAAGGGCTCTAAGTATGGCAGCTTCACCTTAGACCTTACTATTTCAAGAGGCTCCTCCTCACCTGTCCCATTCATCATTCCTGCTGAAGTCTGTTGATTTAGCCAGAAGGGTGGGAGCACCAGTGAGAAACCAGCATTTCAAACTTAGGCTTCAGCAAATATTGCTGGAACTGGAACAGTGATATTTTCATATTACCTAACCAACTGTCAGCTCCTAATAAATGTTTCCTCATGCAGTTTTAACAATAACACACTTTGCTATTGTTAGACATTGTTATAGCTCAATGAATTTTATTCTAAAAGGAAGCTAGAATGGGGAGGGAGGAGAAAAAAATGAATTAAAATGGTCCAAGGATTCAAGGTGGAGGAAAGCATCAGTAGAGGCATTTCTGGAAGCCACCATCTAACAACGCATGATGAAATATCACATTTCTCATCATCAGGTCATGCAGACATGCAACTTTAAATTTTCCACAGAGGTGTGCCATTAGAAAAGATGCTGGAAAGGTGGGGCATGAGGGAGACAACCCTTCCTCCAGAGCAGACTATACCTGAGGCGTCATTGAGGCTAAAGGCGATGCGTACAGGCTTGTCGGCAGGTACCCTGGCCGTGCTGATCATGTGGGCACCTGCGCCTCCGCCTTCTCCTGGGTCTTCCAGCTGTGAGAGCGAGAGAGAGCCATTGTCACTTTACCCGGTGTCATCCCCCTGAATACTCAAAGGCCCTTGGAAATTAGAGGTAAAGTTACTAAGGTTAGTAAGCATTACCTGCTTATTCTAAAGATACTCTTAGTTTTGAGCTTTCTTTTTCTGTGTCAGAAGTATTCACCTGCCTCATTTAAATCTTTTTTTCCTGGCTCAAGAAAAAATTGCTTTTGCAATATACATCTAGAATTAATGAAATATGGGAAATATCTCTACCTGCCTTACTTGCTCAGTACCGTTTCACACTGACCAGTTCAATCCTGGCCCTTTAAGGTCATATAAAATATTTTATTTTCAATTGAGGAAAATCAAAAAAGATATAGTCTTAATAAGGTATCAGATGGCTTGAGATTAGACTAGCATTTCATGCTCAAAAGCCTAAATTAAATCTGAATTATTAATCTGAGAGTGGTAAAGAATGAGTTTCATGGAATCATTCAAAGAATACCAAAAATTGCTGGGTGTGGTGGCTCATGCCAGTAATCCCAACACTCTGGTAGGCTGAGGTGGGCGGATCAACTGAGGTCAGAAGTTTGAGAGCAGCATGGCCAACATGAGGAAACCCTGTCACTACTAAAAATATAAAAATTAGTGGGGCATGGTGGCAGGCACCTGCAATCCCAGCTACTTGGGAGGCTGAGCCAAGAGAATTGCTTGAATCTGGGAGGCAGAGGTTGCAGTGAACCGAAATCATGCCACTGCACTTCAGCCTGGATGACAAAGTGAGACTCTGTCTAAAAAAATAAGTAAATAAAGAATAACAAAAATCATTTTAAAATATCTCAGTTATATTATGAATATCATGTGCTTAAATATCTGATTAACTACCTGTAAATCTGTCAGACATTTCTAAGGTTGCACATCTTAACACTCTATGACAAAAGCAAAAGACAAAACTCAAAAACATCCTACAGATATTCTACTCCATCTATTAAATCATCATTTTAATTAATTAATTCATGGAAAAAAACATCCTGCAGATAAAATGGAATGGGCAAAAACACATGAATATTTCTGTGTTATAATCATTTAGTCCAAATATATTTTAACCAAAATATTTGATAATTTGATGTCTACAGGGAACTAGGAAAAGATAGATATAAATACATAATATCTTTGTTATTTACAAACATATATTTAACTTTTCTATTTTTAGTCCCGCCTCCCCTAAACCCTCTACTTTCCTTCTCATGTAGACATAAACCAAAAAACCCGAATGATATTTTAAGGGAAATGTCTCTTAAAATGGCAAAGTATAAATAATCTCTTTAGCCATCCTTAAAGAGACTCTGGGAAATGCTTTAGCAGGACATTTTCTCACAGCATGGTTTCTGACTTTTTCCCATAACTTTTCTCTAACTAAAAATAGTGTCCAGAACACTGAATTTTGTTTTTGAAAGTATTTATAGAGCCAAAGCCAATGCATATATATACATGTATATTTAGACATACATACATATGGAATCATCTTACCTAGCATAAGAAAAAAGATCAGGCTTATATTAAAACCCTACTATAGCTCTGGAGAAAAACCAGCAACTGTTTATCACCCAGTTAGAATCATAATTTGGCCCATTTATTTAGCATGACAAGTAGCAATGCACCAAAAAACTTGCCACTGTCCATATCATGTAATTCTAAGTTAGATAGAAATAGTAACATGAAACACTTAATTTTAAAAAAGAATAATATAAAATATCTGTTATTTGATTCAGGATTTATCTTAACCACTCTTTTGTCCAGTCTTATCTGCTCAGAATCAAGCATTTTGTTAGCATCTGTTCCTAGGGAATGGCATGGATTGTCTCAAATTCAACAGATCAAACCATTAAAATTTCCTTCAAGTTTTAGCTAAAAAGAAAAGCTTTACTGTTATGTACTGTACAATCACCAAACCACTTTAGCATAACATCTAAGGATGGAAAGCTGCACTCCTCTTTTGCTAAATCTCCCAACACTTGCCTGCACCAAGAAAGTAAGCGTAAGAGGTAGAAATGTGCCTCATGGATCTTGTAAATAAATAGTCCTCTGGTATGGTTTCCAGCTACAGGAAATGGAAGTAATAAACACAGCTAATTAGAGTCCCTCCCCTCCACTCAATGGAGAACATCTGTCTGCCTGTGAAAGGATGGTGGCGAGACTGAGTGGACTTTGAGTTCCACACAACATTGACCACAAGAGCCCCTAGACCAACTTGCCTTTTCATCACACCGTCTGGGGAAACGAACCACAGTTTCCTTCTCTCGGCTACAAGCTGTAACAGAGCTTTGGTTAAGTTGCTGGTGATCCGAGCGTTTAGTTCAGTTTTCACACCTGTTGGCTTACCTCACTTAGTTGAGTGTCTGCACTTGTGTAACCCAGAGCCAGCCACTGCCTTGGCCAGTCGTTGCCTTTGTGGAGTAGAGACTCAGTGAGAGACCAGGCTGCACCTGCTGCATAGCAGCCACTGACAATCTGAGGAGCGGAGACAGCTGTCAGGGCAGCACGCTGCTACCTGCTCTGCCCCAGAACCCAGCGTCCCACGGGACCTCCCTTCCCTTCCCTTCCGCTTCCCTCCACAACCCCTCTCTCCTTTCCTTGCCTCTCTAACAGCCAGGATGTTGTCATGCTTCTAGAAAAAGCAAGAGCAAAAGAAAACCCTCCTCCTGTCAGAGGCATTGATAAACAGCAAATTGTGGAGAGTCCAAATGTTTTAATTCATTAGTCCTGGCAAACCTAAAATACAAACAGACTTGCTTCACAAGACAGGAATGTCTTCAGCGTGACCCAATCGGTGTCTGTGTCTATTCCAGCAAACTGGCAAAGATAGCATGACTCCAGTCAGCAAAAATGTCGGTCGCTCCAATCAGCTCAGCCAGACCCAGCCAACTTGGACAGGCCACAGGCCAACTCTCAGATGATAGTGCGATGATCCTGGTTAAGAATGTGAGGTTTGAGGTTGAGCCCGTGTTGGGCTTGATGACTTGATTCTTTCTTCAAATGCAACCAACTACAACAGAATCAATGGTAAATGGAAATGGAGCATTAGGATTAGTCAACCTTTTTAAAAACTGTAAACTTGGATGTCATTGGCACTTAAAATAACTGGATTGTGATTTTTGAGGTTAAATAAGTAAAATAAATATTAGGAGAAGGCAAAGATAAGCCACAGACTGGAAGAAAATCTTTGCAAAACACATATCAGATGAACTGGCATCCAAAATATACAATGAACTCTTAAAACTCAACAACAGAAAAACAAAGAACCCAAACAAAAAAATGGGCTGGGCAAAAGATCTGAACAGATATCTCACTACAGAAAATATACAGATAGCAAGTAAGCATATGAAAAGATAATCAACATATGTCATTAGAGAATTGCAAACTAAGACAACAATGAAATACCACTATACACCTATTAGAATAACCAAAATTCAAAATACTGACAACATCAAATGTTGGTGAGGCTGTGGAGCAACAGGAACTTTCATTCTGTGCTGGTGGGAATGAAAACATAATAGTACTTTAGGATATGGTTGGGCAGTTTCTTATAAAAGCAAACATACCTTTACCACATGACCCAGAAATCACACTCCTTGTTATTTCCACAAAAGCCCACACATAGATGTTTATAGCAGGTTTATCCAAAATTGCCAAAACTTAGAAGCAACCAAATTGTCCTTCAATAGGTAAATAAATTGCAGTATATCCTGACAATGGAATATCATTCAGGGATAAAAAGAAAAACTATCAAGCCACAAAAAGATATGGAAGTCTCTTAAATGCATATTATTCAATGAAAGAAGCTAATCGTAAAGGCTATCTGCTGTATGATTCCAACAATATGACATCCTGGAAAAGGCAAAACTATGGATATATTGTAAAAAGATCAGTGGTTGCCAGGGAGTCAGGAAGAGAAAAAGGAAGGATGAATAGGTGGAGCTCAAGGGATTTTTAGGGCAGTGAAACTACTCTGTATGACACTGCAATGGTAGATACATGTCATTACACAATTGTCAAAACCCATAGAATGTACAACAGAGAGTGAACCCTAATGTAAACTTTGAATTAATCATGAATAATAATGTATCAATATTGGTTCATTAATTGTAGCAAAGATGTAAATTAGGAGTTGAAGGGATGAGGAAATATATGGGAATTCTGTGCATTTCACTCTGTCTTTTTCTGTAAATCTAAAACTACTCAAAAAATATTAAATATATAAGTAAAAGGACTCAGCATAGATTTTCTTAATCTAATGAACAGAAGGCTAATTTGTTATGATATACACAACAATAAAGCTGTACAGATTTAGACAATTAAAACATTCACATATAAGCTTACTCTTTCCAGGAATTAATATTACTGTTTTAATATTATTTTATGGTTATAACTTACTAATGCATTATAATTTATCAAAGTGAATTTCTTATTCATGATCTCATTTTAACCTTCCAGAAGATCCTATACAATAGTTATGGTGAGTATTGCCATCTCGATTTGACAGATGAGCAAACTGAGGCACAGACAATTCAAATAACAGGCTTGAGAATGAATGACCATAATAGAATTAAGAACCCAGATAGGATCCAGGTTTTCTAATTATTAGTTCATGCTACTTCCACTACACCAGGATGCACCCTATATCAAAGATTTAATTGAAAGTTTAAGTTAAGAATAAGTCTGACTCTCAGCTTTTGTTTGGAGGAGACAAAAGTCACTTTCTTCAGTGGTCCAGCATCCAGGTTCCTCTGACACTAGCCATCTTTATCATGACACCCAAGTTCAACCCCAGGAAAATCAAAGTCTGCATCTTATGTGTGCCAGTGGGAAAGCAGACACCACATCTGTGCTGTCTCTCAAACCGGCCCCCTGGCTCTGCCTTCAGAAGGTAGTGACATTGACATTGCCAAGGCAATCGGTGACTGGAAGTGGCTGAATTCTAGTGAAGCTGACAGTTCAGAATGGACAGAACTAGGATTAAGTAGCACCTTCCTTTTCTGCATTGACCATCAGGCTCTCAAGGAACCATACAGAGATAGAATGAGACAGTTACATATTAAACACAATGGAAATATTGCCTTCTATGATACTGTCGGCAGCTCCTGAGCAACATAGCATAGATCTTTATCCATATAACTCTCTGGAATCATTAAAGTAAGCCTGGGGACTGCCCACTGTGTGGGCCGCAGTGTTGACAGCTACATCCTCATGACATCAAAAATGACATCAAGAGAGGTGTGGTGGATGCCCAGTTGGTAAAGAGCTACAAAGGAAACAATTTCATTAAAAGACAATTTGAGAACAATGAGAAAGGAACAAACAATATGTCTAAATTGTCTAAATGTTCTCTTTCTGAATCTGATAACATAAATTCAAGGTTTTCACAGTCACAATTAATATTTACCAGCTCTTCTGTTCACATACGAGCAATGATATATTTCTAGGCTCTTTATCCAAACACTTTCAAGAGAGTAACAAATCTGAAATCTAAGTGAAATCCCTTCCCACAACTGAAACCCAAAATAACTATATGGTATTTTAAGAATTTAATAGAATTATATAAATTCAATCCAGGAAGGACATGTTTGTGCATCAAGATATACACAGATTAACAGTATGTTTCTTGGTGGTGGCAATAATGTATAATTTTTACTTTCTTCTTTTCAGCATCAAATGTGTTTTACTGTTATTTGGAAAGTTATTTTCAATAATATTCAAAGAGCTTTTCATATACTGAGCTCTAAACTTGCTTCTGAATCAATAAGACACTCCTACCATAGACTATTGTCACAAGTATATAATACTGATTTCTCAGTACAACTCAATAAGTAAGTTGTGAAGGCTTGGTATGCTCCAGGTTAGTGTTTCTCAAACTTACCTGATTAGTGGCTGCCTTTAAAAATACCCATTCCCTCCTGCTGAGAAGTCTAGAAAAAGATTTAAAAAAAATACCCATTCCCAGGCTTTGCCATAGTGACTCAGTAGGTCTGGGTAGATCCTCATTCTGGACATTTTAAAAAAGAAATTTTAATGGCTATTCATAGCATTTAGAGAATAATTTAGAAGACATTTTCCACAACATTTTAAGGTCAGCTCTCTATTGCTATGTGACATACACAGCTGGTAGTCTCCAACAAATATCTATTCCATGATGGCGAAGTAATCAGTCTCCCATTATATCCAGAGGTCAGCAAAATTTTTATCTAAAGGGCCATATTAGAAATATTTTACACTTGTGAGTCAGGGGTCGTGGCTCACGTCTGTAATCCCAGCACTTTGGGAGACCAAGGTGGGCAGATCACTTGAGGTCAGGAGTTTGAGACCAGCCTGGCCAACATGGTAAAACCCTGCCTCTACTAAAAATACAAAAATGAGCCAGACGTGGTGGTGGATGTCTGTAATCCCAGCTACTTGGGAGGCTGAGGCAGGAGAATCACTTGAACCCTGGAGGCAGAGGTTGCAGTGAGCCGAGACCACACCATTGCACTCTAGCCTGGGCAACAAGAGCAAAACTCCATCAAAGAAGAAAAGAAGAAAGAAAAGGAAGAAAGGAAGGGAGGAAGGGAAGGAAGCGAAGGAAGGGAGGGAAGGAGGGAGAGAGGAAGGAAGGAGGGAGGGAGGGACGGGGGAGGGATGGAGGGAGAGAGCAAAAAAGGAAGGAAGGAAGGAAGGGAGGAGGGAGGGAGGGAGGGATGGAGGGAAGATGGAAGGGAGGGAGGGAGGGGAGAGAGAGAAAGAGAGAAAAGAAAGAGAGAAAGAGAGAAAAGAAAGAGAGAGTGAAAGAAAGAAGGAAAGAAAGAGAGAAAAAGAAAGAGGAAAGAAAGAAAGAAAGAAAGAAAGAAAGAAAGAAAGAAAGAAAGAAAGAAAGAAAGAAAGAAAGAAGGAGGGAGAGAAGGAAGGAAGGAAGGAAGGAAGGAAGGAAGGAAGGAAGGAAGGAAGGAAGGTAGGAAGGAAGGAAGGAAGGTAGGAAGGAAGGAAGACTCAAACATTCTATGCTGACACCTTCATGAGTAGAATATGTCAAAGTCCCATGAAATATTCTGGTTTTAAAGTGATGAGAAATGAATTATGTGGGGCAAATACTATGTCCAAAACACTCAACTAAGCCCTTGTCATACCCAGGATGTCATTTAATGCCCAATAAAACCTTTTAAGATAGCTACTGTCATTCCTTCTTTATAGAGGAACTAACTGAGACTTACAGAGTTTCAATGATTTGCCCAAAGTTCCAGAGTTCATAAAGTGTAAGAGCCAATTTGTTTGCCACAGTTAAATCTCTTCATTGACACACCGAAATTCTGTTTATGGTATATGGTTCAATTGCCTTTGTAGGAGATGCCTTTTCATTGTTGCCAAAGATACAAAAATACACATACATAAATATACAAAGACACAAAGATACCAATAGATACAAATCTGATTGCCTCATCCAATGAATAAAACCATGATTGACTCCTTGTTCAAAGAATGAATATGGAGTTCCTATCATTAGCAATCAGAGAAACATGAACTATTAGAATGGAATGGGTTCTTAATCTAACTCCTCCTTGAGGCAACTGAAGCCTAGGAAAAGAGCGTTATCCCTTCGGATTGGAGAACAAAAAAGGGCACACTGAAAGAGACTTCCGGCAGCCTCACTCTCTTCATTAACTTTAATTGCCACAGGAATACAGATAAACTAACCAAATATTACCTTTAAAAGCAGAAGGACTTTGAGAAAGTAGTGGTTTATAACATTTAAATTCTGGCTCAGCATGATGGCTCATGCCTATAATCTCATGCTTTGGGAGAATAAGGTGGGAGGATGGCTTAAGACCAGGTGTTCAAGACCAGCCTGGCCAACATAGCAAGACCCTATCTCTAATAAAATAAAATAAAATAATTAGCTGGGTGTGACGGTGTTTACCTGTGGTACCAGTTACTTGGGAGGCTAAGAAGGGAGGATCTCTTGAGCCCAGAAATTCGAGATTCTGGTGAGCTATTATCATGCCACTACACTCCAGCTTGAGTGACACAGCAAGACCCTGCTAATAGAAAAATAAGTAAATAAATTTTGAAGGAAAGATAGGAAAGTTTCTTATCTCATTAATCTTTCTTACATAGGACTTCCTTTCCTTCATCTCTCCATGCAGAATTGACAGCCAATGATTAATGGGTACCATACAGTTTGATAGAAGAAATAAGACCTAGTGACTACAGTTTACAATAACCCATTGTATATTTCAGAATTGCTAGAAGATAATAATTTGAATGTTTATAGCATAAAGAGAAAACAAATTTTTAAGGTAATGCCTATCCCAATTATACTCATTAGATCTTTACAAATTATATGAATGTAATAAATTATCACATGTACTACCCCAAAATACATACATCTATTATGTATCAATTTTTTTAAAAAATTTTTTTAAAGAAGCCTGGGTATATTGGCTTATACATGGAATTCCAGCACTTTGGGAGGCCAAGGCAGGAAGATTCCTCGAGGCCAGGAGTTCTAGGCTGCAGTGAACTATGATTGCACCATTGCACTCCAGCCTAGGCAATATAGCAAGACCTCATCTCTACAGAAAATACAAAAATTAGCCAGGCATGGAGGTGCATACCTGTAGTCCCAGCTACTTGGGACACTGAGACAGGAGGATTGCTTGAGCCCGGGACTTTGAGGCTGCAGTAAGCTATGATTGCATCACTGCACTCCAGCCTGGACAACAGTGAGACCCGTCTTAAAAAAAAAAAAAAAACTCAGAGAATGTACCCTTCAGTTCTGTACATTTCATTGCATGTAAACATTATATCAAAAGAAAAAAATTTAGGCCGGTTGTGGTGGCTAACACCTGTAATCCCAGCATTTTGGGAGACCAAGACAAGCGGATTGTGAGGTCAGGAGTTCGAGACCAGCCTGATCAACATGCTGAAACTCCATCTCTACTAAAAATACAAAAATAAGCCAGGCATGGTGGTGAACACCTGTAGTCCCAGCTACTCAGGAGGCTGAGGCAGGAGAATTGCTTGAACCTGGGAGGTAGAAGTTGCAGTGAGCCAAGATTGCACCACTGTATTCCAGTCTGGGTGACACAGCAAGACTCTGTCTTGAAAAAATAAGAAGAATTTTTTTTTTAAAAAAGCATTTAAACAAATGATTCTAATTAATAGTATGCATTGCTTAAGTATTTAGAGGGATGTGTCCTCATGCCTGCAGTTTACTTTGGAGTGCATAAAAAAAGATGGATTAATGGATGGATGGATGGATGGCTACGCGATAAAGCAAGAACAGCAGAGTCTGCCCAGCCCAAGAGGAAAAACCAGAGGATACTGACAGTGGGGTTCACCAACTATTGGTTAATGATAGAAATTTGGTGGCGTGTATACTAGTATATACTGTAAAACTTTTATATTTTTATGTATACTTGAAAATTAACAATAAAATAGTGGGGAGAAAAGGAAGGACTAGCCAGATACTCAGATCTAGCCAGTATCTGCTAGGTCAAGAGACCACTATGCCCCACCCTGGGAGAAAATGGGTGTGTTCTTCTCTATAGCAGAGAAGAGTCTCGGACTGAGAGGCACTAGACACAGTTGAGGGAAGTAGTACCTTACTAAAAATGGAGATGAAGTTAACACATGCATACCGTGTGCTAGACACCCACCCCACACTCAACCCCTCTTCTTCCACTTATCATCGAAAATTCTGGCAGCCAGGCCTTCAAACTCCAGGCAGGAGATTGAAAGAGACTTCTCTGAAGAGCCTGACCAGCCCAAGGGGAAGAACCTAAGTGGGAGTCTCCAACTACCGGCAAGCCAGGACCCCTCAGAGTGGCGCTCAGAGTTGGCAAGCCCCACTCACACTTCCAGTCAGTTTTGAGCTTCTCCTCTCCTTGCTCCCCCAGATGTGAGCAAACAACCAAGAATGCCCAGACATCTGAGGAAAGTCTTTGAGAAACAGAAAACAGATTTTTTAAAAATAAAAATAAGGCCTGGGTGCAGTGGCTCACACCTATAATTCCAGCACTTTGGGAGGCCGAGGTGGAAAGATTGCTTGAGCCCAGGAGTTCAAGACCAGCCTGGGCAGCATAGTGAGACCCGCCCCCCATCTCTACCAAAAAAAATTATTTAAAAAAAGATAAGGACATGGAAAATACAAAATAAAACAATAGGAAATGTAGAAGACCAGTCCAACAATCAAATAGCAGGAATTCCAGAAAGAGAGAATAGAGAGCATTGAGATAGGGAAATCAAAGAAATGATTTAAGAACATTTTGGCTGAACTGAAAGTCACGGATTTCCAGATTAAAACTGCTTGCTGAGTGCCCAGCAAATCCCCCTGAAGGTTCACTGAAAACTCAACTCACAAAAGGATGATTAATAGTAGAAAAGGCATACAGGTTTATTTAACGTGTATACACAGGAGCCTTCAGAATAAAGACCCAAAGCACAGGGGAAATTGTCTGCTTTTATGCTGTGAACCCCAAAAATCTGAGGCAGGTCTCCTCTTAATTTAAAAACTCTGTTTCCCATGACACAGCCTCAAGAGGTCCTGAGGACTTGTGCCCAAGGTAGCTGGTCAGGACACAGCTGGTTTTACAGATTTTAGGGAGACATGAGACATCAATCAATAAGTATAACTAGTACATCAGTTCAGTTTGGAAAGGTGGGACAGCTCTAGGTGAAGGTGGGGCAACTCAAAGTAAGGAGGGGGCTTCCAGGTCTTAGGTAGATAAGAGACAAACGGTTGCATTCTTTTGAGTTTCTGCCTCCCAAATGAGGCAATCAGATATGCATTTTATCTCCATGAGCAGAGGGGTGACTTTAAATAGAATGGAAGGCAAGTTTGGCCTAAGCAGTTTCCAGCTTGACTTTTCCCTTTAGCTTAGTGATTTTGGGGCCCCAAGATTTATTTTCCTTTCACAATGCATAGGTTCAACAAAGTATGGACAGCCACGTAGAAATATGATTGGACAAAAAGGGTGTGATCTCATACTAACAAAGTGGGGAAACCCAGTAAGGTATGTCTGTCTAACTTCTTCCTGGCTTCTCTGAGCATGCATTTCTTCCTTCAAGGTGTGAGGCAGGGCTCTCTTTGGAATGGGGGCTTTATGACCTACAGTCAAACAAGGTAGGTCAGATAATTTCTTTATGGCCAGTTTTTACACAGAAAGGAGAAGAGAAAGTTAGGGTAATGTGTTTAGGTGCTATGCCTAGCTTTGTGGGAAAAGGCTCCTGGTTTCTTCCTGGCCTTGGGGAAGAGAGATTCTAGTTTCCAATGGCTAGCCTCATGGGAGAATGGGACTGAGAGACAGAGGACAGGAGAAAGGCAGAGAAAAACTTTTGCATCTGAGGCCTTTATCCTGGGTATTGTTCTGAGCCTCCACAACATCAAGGTGCAGCATTAAAAATTCCCCAAACTGGAAACAAAAGATCAAGCTTCCAAGGCGGAAAAAAATAAGATCTCATAAAAACAATCCGTAACCAGAAATGTTTTCACATTTCTCAACAATGCTGGAAATCAGTAGGAAATGAAACTAACTTTCAGTATGCTAAAGGAAAAAAATGATTTCCAACCTAGAGTTCCATATCTGAACAAACTATCAATCAAGTTTTAGGATTAAAGGCCAGGCATGGTGGCTCATGCCTGTAATCCCAGAACTCTGGGAGGCCAAGGCGAGTGGATCACTTAAGGTCAGAAGTTCAACACCAGCCTGGCCAACTTGTTGAAACTCCATCTCTACTAAAAATACAAAAAAATTAGCCAGCCTTGGTGGCAGGTGCCTGGAATCCCAGTTACTTAGGAGGTTGAGGCAGGAGAATCCCTTGAACTTGGGAGGCGGAGGTTGCAGTGAGCCAAGATCATGTCACTGCACTCAAGCTTGGGCAACAAGAGCAAAACTCCATCTCAAAAAAAAAAAAAAAAAAAAGTTTTAGGATTAAGTTCTCCAACAAAATTTTTTTATCTCATGCACTTTTTTCAAAAAGCTACTGGGAAAACTTCCTCTTTCCAGGAAAGAGGAAGCCTGGAACACAGGAAACAGAAAGGCCCAATACCACACAAGGTAAAATGGTTCTTCAGGATGACAATAAAAGGGAATCACAAAGTGACCCTGTGTGCCAGACCCCACAGAAGCAGGTCTGAAAGCCATAAGAATGGCTCCATTAGGAATGGTTAGACTACTTGACTGATGCCATATTGAGAAGACATTCAGACAACTGGCAGAAGGGCAAAGACCTTTAGGGTTGAATTAGTGATGAGTACATGGAATTAAAAAGCAAGCAAACACAAAAAATTTAGCCTGCCCTCCAGGGACAGGTCTGAAACTCTACTGTAAAGTAAAAATAACCATAGTTGACTATTTGCCTCAGCTGTGAATACATTTACATGAGACTAACATTGTAAATACTGAACATTGATCTGACAAAAATTACACTGTGTAAAGGAGGTGGCAGAGAAAGGGTGTTTATGTGTGGGACTGTGTGGGGATGCAGGGAGAGAGCCAAATCCTCATCCTCCATGGGGGGAAGCCAATAGATAACAGCCCAGACTGGTAAAAGCAAGAAATAGACATGCAAACACATCTCATAGAAGTGGGAGGTAAAGACCAGCGCCATTATCTAGACAGTGGTTACCTCTGGAATGGGGAAAATGGGAAAGAAGAGGGCTGAGCCCTCTTGGGCTTTTTGTAATAAATCTTTCAGAACTATATGATTATTTAACATATGTGCATGAAAAACTTAAACAAAAATTAAAATGTTTAAAGATCCATTAACTCACTCTTGTTGGCTCACTATTGCCTAAAGGATCACATCTTTAGTTTGGCATCCAAAGCCCTCATAATTTGTTCTCCTCTCCTCCATACCCATCTCAGGACCTCCCCCCCAACCACAATGGGGTCACACTGAACTTCTCTCTATGTTTTCAGATACTATGGCCTTGCTGTCAACTTTGTGCCTTCACAGATTAAGGCCCTCACTCTTGTCACCTCCTCTGTGTCACCATTTCAACCCCTGTCCTCCCAAAACCCTTTGTTTATTCTCCCGGTAATGCACTGAGCAGCACATTGTGTTGCTGTTAGATAAAATAAACTTCAAGTTTCTCTTCAAGGAATCAGTATGTTAGTATGTTCAGCTCTTTTATTCTTTAACTCTCCATTTTAAAGTTTAACTTCCCTGTAGTTTCAGTAAATAACCTTTTCCACCAGTTCTAATCAGTAGTTCACATCTGTTCCTCTGGTCCCCTGCTCTGTCCTGACTCATCCCAGTCACGTGCTCTGGTCACCTGCTCTGGTCACCTGCTTTGACCTGAGTCACACCTGGTTACCTGCTCTGACCTATCCTATAACTGTCCTTCCCACCAAACTACCCACCCCGCCACTCCAGCTCATACCTCTGCTCTCTTTAAAATAGCCAATTGAAATTAGCTTAAACTATGTGGTCTAACCCTGGCCAATAGGGGAATGACACAGCAGTAGGGGCAACCTCCGTCAGGACTAAGAATCCCTTCCCCTCCCTTGTCCAGGTGTGTGCTTGCCATTGTTCCGTCTGTGAGCCACACCCTTCTATAGAAGTAAATTGCCTTGCTGAGGAAATTTATATTCAAGTGCTACTTCTTTTGCAGCACTGAAAATTTACATGCCACATTGCTTCCATTTTTGGCAGGTTTACCACCCCACTGTCACCCCCAATTCAACCAAAGACACATGGTCAGTGCCTTGCCCTTAGCATGGGCTCAGCAAATACTTCTGGAACTAAATTGAACCTAGGATGCAAGTGCCTAATAGGAAAGGTACCCAAAAAAGTCAGGAACACATGAAGAGAAGTTAAGACACATGGAGAAGTTAAGACACTTTGGGAGGCTGAGGTGGGCAGATCACCTGAGGTCGGGAGTTTGAGACCAGTCTAGCCAACATGGTGAAACCCCATCTCTACTAAAAATACAAAAAATTAGCCAGGTGTGTGGCAAACACCTGTAATCCCAGCTACTCAGGAGAATGAGGCAGGAGAAGCGCTTGAACCTGGGAAGCGGAGGTTGCAGTGAGCTGAGATCACACCACTACACTCCAGCCTGGGCAATAGAGCAACACTCCATCTCAAATAAAAGTTAAAAAGATCTTGGTTTCCTTTGCCAGTATCTCTAGTTTTGTCTACTGCCAGACTCAGGTCCAAGTTAACCTTTTAACTTTAGATCTGTTTTTGTGAAGAATCGATATCCCAACACCCACAGGTATGGCCAAGTGAGCTGAAGCATCCTTGTCCCCAAAAGACGTGTAAGAAGAACATACATGCTCATAGTTTACCACAGGCTATTGTTTTGCTGGTGAGAGGTGAGGGGACATATATACTTCAGGCCAGAGGTGAGTGGCTACAGAAAATAAAGGGGCTTTTAAAAGCAGTGTGAGGAAAAGGAAGGAGAGAAAATGGACAGGGATAGAAGAGAAGAAAAACATTAATTGTCACAGGGAGAGGTCTCCCCCCAAAAAGTCTAAGCTTTCCTATGGTCCATGTGATGAAATCATCCTTCCCATAGCTCTATGAAACATCCAGTAAAATCCACATTATTCCCCAATGCTTCTGGACTTCTGTATTCTGGAGATGTAAAGAGGCAGTGAGGCTGAACTCAAAGTTGGTTACGGGGCGATAACACAGGCTACCCAAAGGATGCAGTTGATTTGGGGTATGACTATTCTTGCACAGTGTCACAAAGATATCTCTCCAATCTTATTGCGGTCATGCTCACCTTGAATAAGGCTTTTTGTTGTTTAATAATGCATACCCTTTTTTCAAACACAAAGCTCCAAAGACATGGGAAGTTGCAGCAATCATCAAAATGAGAGGCTGCTGCTATGGAAACACTTTGCTGTTCATGGTGGCAGTATTTTTTTTTTTTGAGATGGAGTTTTGCTCGTGCTGCCCAGGCTTGAGTGCAATGGCGCAGTCTCGGTTCACCGTAACCTCCGCCTCCCAGGTTCAAACAATTCTCCTGCCTCAGCCTCCCCACTAGCTGGGATTACAGGCATGTGCCACTACACTTGAATAATTTTGTATTTTTAGTAGAGACAGGGTTTCTCCATGTTGGTCAGGCTGGTCTCAAACTCCCGACCTCAGGTGATCCGCCCACCTCAGCCTCCCAAAGTGTTGGAATTACAGGCGTGAGCCACTGCACCCAGCTGGCAGTATTTTCTTAATAAAGTCACCAAGTAAAACTTTTCCTTTTGATTATCTATTTAGATATATCAGTGTTTTCAGAGGTTGGGTCAAAAGTAAAATGACATAGAGGTGGGGTGAGGGTGGGGAACACTGAAGCAATTTGCCTTTTAGTGGAAAACATCATTAACACAGAGACATAAGAAAGAGGACTCTAGCTTCATGAATGGCATCAAACATTAACTGTCACAGGGACAGGTCCAAAAAAACAATCTAAGTTTTCAAATCCTTTCATCTTGGTTTTGTCTCAACACCTCTGGCTACAATGAGATTGTCACATAATGTCTCTGAGCTTTAATTTCCTCATCTGGAAGGAAGAGATTTAAATTTAATACTCTCTGCCTGGGCATGGTGGCTCACCCCTGTAATCCCAGCCCTTTGGGAGGCTGGTGGATCACCTGAGGTCAGGAGTTCAAGACCTACTGACCAATGTGAAAGGAAAATAATTCTTAGGTTCTCTAAATCACTGAGCTAAAGGGAAAAGTCAAGCTGGGAACTGCTTAGGGCAAACCTGCCTCCCATTCTATTCAAAGTCACCCCTCTGTTCACTCAGATACACGGATATCTGATTGCCTCCCTTGGAAAGGCTAATCAGAAACTCAAGGAAATACAAGCCTTGTCTCTCACTTATCTGCGACATGGAAGCCTCCTCCCTGCTTCCAGTTTTCCTGCCTTTGCTTCAAGTTGTCCCGCCTTTCCAGACCGAACCAACATACTTCTTACATATATTGACTGATGTCTCATGTCTCCCTAAAATGTATAAAACTAAGCTGTGCCCCTTGGGCAAATGTTATTAGGACTTCCTGAGGCTGTGTCATCAGCCCATCCTCAACCTTGGCAAAATAAACTTTCTAAATTAACTGAGACCTGTCTCAAATTTGAGGGATTCACATAAATATGGAGAAACTCTGTCTCTACTAAAAATACAAAAATTAGCCAGGCATGGTGGCACACGCCTGTAGTCCCAGGTACTCAGGAGGCTGAGGTAGGAGAATCACTTGAACTAGGAGGTGGAGGTTGCAGTGAGCTGAGATCACACCACTGCACTCCAGCCTGGGCAACAGAGCAAGACTACGTCTCAAAAGAAAAAATTTTAATTTAAAATTAAATTAATATCCTCTAAAGTTTCTTACAATTCTAAATTCCTTAATTTTAGGACATGGAACCAGCCCCTGAATAAAAGAATAATTATCCACAGAACTTCTTCTCTGGTTTTGATTCTGAAAGGTATAACTGGTTTGTAACAAACCAAAAATACATTTTACAGCAGTCATCAAGAAAAGCGCAGAATAAAGATAATCTCTGCTTCCTGTGGAGGGTAGTTACCAACACAACCCTCAATTTTACTGCCAAACCCATTTAGTCATCAGATATTTGGTACCCAAGTAAAATCCATTCAGTCCCTGATTATACTGTGAAACCTGAAGACATTCAGAAAAGTGACAAGAAAGAGATCATGTTTTGTTCATAAAAACATTTTTCAAATTAAGCCATCACATCCTAAAATAGTAGATTAGAATTACCCAGCAGGACTTCTTCCTGAAAGCATGCAAATGCACAATCCTTGTTTAGAAGTGTCAATTACTTGTGCAGATACAAAAATGACTAATCGCTGACGCCTAATAAGACACCTGTCAATTTTCCTTTTTTTAGCTTAGCTACTTTCAATTCATAGGAGTTGCCCAATACAAACAGCATTTTGCTGACAGTTTTGTATGTGCTTCAGCAGTGATAGCATTCAAACTAAAATGGTGCATCAGATATTTCCGTCCACTTCTTAAAAATACATTTTAAGAATTACAGTATTAACCACGAATGAATGGCTGCCCAGCCTCGCAAATGAGATACAGAAATAGCATTGTTAAGTCCATCAGAGAAGGAATAGCTTTCCATCACCACTCCAGCTAAATGGGAATGAAGATTTCCTAGAAGAGCCCACAAATAGAAAATGACATTTTCCTGGAACAGAAAATTTCTAGTGAAGAACAGGATATTATCTTCTTTTGGGATTTTAGGATCTTACAATTTATATTAATTATATTAAATTAAATTATGTCAAATAGAAGAAATATATTGATAGTTAAGACAGATTTCACAGATGCTTTTGTGTTTGAAATTAGAGTATGCATTACTAAACCACAAAACGCCTTACTCAGGGTGGCTATGACAATAATTAGAATGAAAGTGATGTTTCACAGTCTGCCAAATTAATCTAAACAATTCAAATTAGACAAGTGTGTTCTGTAGGGCCCTTTATGGCCTGAGTACCATGAAAATGGAAGTTATTGATATATCAGGAAATCATTCCTGAACACGAAAAAGTCTATTGCTTTAAAAAGCCTTTTGGACTAACTATAGCTGATTCACACCCTGCATGATAAAATTATTTATGTATTCAAATTTTTAAAAAACTCTTTGAAGAGCCTCATTAGCATGCTTTTAGAATTCTTTTTCCAAATTTAGATTCTGATATTTACAATGAACAAGAGTGACATTCCCTGTTTACCAAGAAACAGTAAATGAAGGTGAATCAGAATACAGACAACGAACAAGAGTGACATTCCCTGTTTACCACGAAACAGTAAGTGAAGGTGAACCAGAACACAGACAGAATACTATTTTGCACTCCCTCTGGGTTTTTCAAAGGAAGACTTTAGGAAAATTTTATCTGCCATTGACTTCCGATATTTTTAATAATTTTCTTTAAGGACATGTTAGGAACAACAACAAAAAAAGTACTCATTTTAACAAGATCTTTCCATTTGTGGCTACATGGGCAGTACGAAAGAATTGAGGCCCAAGTGATTCTGTTACTAATGGTAGAGCTGGAAGATTTCTTTCAGATCATCTAAATCATCCTCTGATTTTATGCATGAGAAAACTCATCCATCATTTATATTTACATTTATATTTTTTAAACATTGGTACTTACAAGTTTTCTTCATGCGTTGATACCAAGATCCTGGATGTCATTTACTTGACTCTTCTAAATTCATGTGACTCAATAAGGTAAGAATCTCATGGCCTGTTCAGTGACAGAGTTAGTATAGCTTAAGATTTATTCTAGCCTGCTATAGCACTGGAAATAGAAAGAAAGAAAGAAAAACAAAACTCATGACTTACATGTTGCCACTGCTTACTGCTGCACACAGGATAGAGAAAAGCATTCAAAAATGCTGATTGAATGAAAGAGCTTCACTGAAGAAACCACTACAGTATATATAAATAAACTATGCAGAAAGTCACAGAACATATAGAATCCAAGGCTCACTTTATCACCAATTCACGGTGTTACTCTGAGCTAGTTACAATCTTTCTGGTTCCCAGACTACTCCTCTGTCATTTTTTGGATTTAATTAATGTTTACATAGATTGTATATGTGCCTGGCACAACACTAAGAGCTTTAAATACAATGATTAATTTCATTCTCACAATGATCCTGTGAGCAGGGCCAGCTTCCTGGCAAGTGTCACAGGGCCCATGCTCAGAGGGGTCCCACACTTGGTTTGATGTTATGCTGCTGCCAGTGGGAAAGGTGAACAAGGGGCCCAGCATTTTCATTTCATCAAAATTTGAACAAGAGGCTCTTGCAAGCTATTTAACCAGTTCTACCTAGGAGGTAAGAACTATTATCACCCTAGTTTTACAGATGGGGAAATGGAGGTAAAGGGAGGTCAAGTAACCTCCCTAAGGTCAAAAAGCTAGTCTTTTTTTTTTTTTTTTTTTTTTTTGAGACGAAGCCTCACTCTGTCACCAGGCTGGAGCGCAGTGGCGCTATCTCGGCTGACTGCAACCTCCTCCTCCTGGGTTAAAACAATTCTCCTGCCTCAGCCTCCTTAGTAGCTGGGACTACATGCACATGCTACCCTGCCCAGCTAAGTTTTGTTTTGTTTTGTTTTGTTTTGAGACGGAGTCTCACTCTGTTGCCAGGCTGGAGTGCAGTGGCACAATCTTGGCTCACTGCAACCTCAGTTTCCCCGTTCAAGTGATTCTCCTGCTTCAACCTCCTGACCAGCTGTGACTACTGGCATGTGCCACCACACCCAGAATTTATGTAATTTTTTGGGGTTGAGATGGGGTTTCACCATGTTGGCTAGGCTGGTCTCGAACTCCTGACCTTGTGATCCACCCGCCTCAGCCTCCCAAAGTGCTAGGATTACAGGTGTAAGCCACTGCGCCGGCAGAAAGCTAGTCATCTTTGAAGTCAAGTTTCACATCCAGGCCATGACTATGACCACTCTGGCCCCCTGCACTCAGGGATAACACTGGAGGCCTTTATTGCTAAGTTCCCTGATATTTGTGAAATCCCAAGGCCCTCTACTAAGAAGAATGTTGATTTCACTCTTTCCTCCTTCCATCAATACTTTTTATAGATGCAGAATTACAGTGAATAAAGAAAAACACAAACAAGCCAAATTTGAAAAAAGAACTGCTTAGCTAAATGAAAGGTGAGATGGTTTTAAATGGTCGTGGCAGGGGCTTAGCTGTTTAAATGACAAGCTAAACAGGATACCTTTTGGGCTATTTCAGACTCTGATCCTCAAATTAGAGTTTTTAGGAGTGGGATCCAGAGCCCTACATGGGGAAGACCAAGTTAGCTCGGCATGGTGAGGCCACAACAGAGGCGGGACACATCAAAGGAAGCACTCTGCACTGCCTTTTATAGACCTGAAAACAGCCCAATCCCCCTGCTGTCCAATGGACAAACATAAATAAATGGTTTGCATCAGCTGAGGATCAAATACTAATGAAAACAGTCAAGATTTCCTCAGGGCTCTGTGTCAAAGGTCAAGTCTCCTGTGGAGAGAAGCAGCTGGCCTCCTGTGGCTCCTAAATTTTCCAGTCCAAGTCTTTCCACACCCACCTTCTATCGAAGGTAACCTTGGGTGACTCACTTTAACTAGAATATTTGAGCTCAAGGGGATGGAATGTAGACACTCCCATTAATCCAGGGCCTGGTCTACACCATACAGTCTTTGACAGTTTATTATTATTATTTGCTGTCATTTAGGTTTCCATCTACCCTCTGCTTTTGATTTCTAAAAATCATAGCCGCGTGCGGTGGCTGATGCCTGTAATCCCAGCATTTTGGGAAGCCAAGGCAGGTGGATCTTATGAGCCCAGGAGTTTGAGACCGGCCTAGGCAACATAGCAAGAACCTGTCTCTACAAAAAATACAAAGCTTAGCCAGCCAGGTGTGTTGGCTCACACCTGTAGACCCAGCTACCTGAGAGGCTGGGGTGGGAGGATCAATTGAGCTTGGGAGGTTGAGGTTGCAATGAGCTGTGATTTGCACCACTGCCCTCCAGCCTGGGCAGCACAGCAAGACCATGTCTCGATAAATAAATACATACATACATACATACATACATACACACAATAAAGCCTGGCATGGTGGCTCACACCTGTAATCTCAGCACTATGGGAAGTTGAGGAGGGCAGATCGATTTTGACCAAGAGTTTGAGACCAGCCTGGCCAACATGGCAAAACCCCATCTCTACTAAAAATACAAAATTTAGCCAGGCATGATAGTGCATGCCTGTAGTCCCAGCTACTTGGGAGGCTGAGACGAGAATCTCTTGAACCCAGGAGGCATAGGTTGCAGCGAGCTGAGATCGCGCCACTGCACTCCAGCCTGGGCGACAGAGCACGACTCTGTCTCAAAACTAAGTAAATAAATTAAATTAAATTAATTAGAATAAAACTCTCCTTTAACTCCCAAACATAGATCAATGAAAAGGCGCCCCAGATTTGGGCAGAAATGATGCTTCTAAAAAGAATCACAGAAGCTGCTATTCTAAACCAAGCACACTCCTTCCTCAGTGCCAAACACCCTTGCCCAAGGCAGACCAGAACCATGTGAGCAACACTGAACAGACCAGCAATGGATGCTTAAGTAGGCATTATATGAAAATGAACGGTTTTAAAGAATCTCAGAGTTATCTGATAAAACAATACAAATTTTCTGATTGTGTCACAGGCTTTCAAACCAGAGCAACTCTATCGTGAATGGGGGGCTGGGTAAAATGAGACTGAGACCTACTGGGCTGCATTCCCAAGAGGTTAGGCATTCTTAGTCACGGGATGAGATAGGAGGTCAGCAGCACAAGATACAGGTAGCAAAGACTCTGCAAACAAAACAGGATGTGGTAAGGAAGCCGGCCAAAACCCACCAAAACCATCATGGTGATGAAATGACCACTGATCGTTCTCACTGCTCATTATATGCTAAGTATAATGCGTTAGCATACTGAAAGACACTCCCTCCTGTGCCAAGAGAGTTAACAAATGCCATGGCAATGTCAGAAAGTTACCCTATATAGTCTAAAAAGGAAAGGAACCCTCAGTTCCGGGAAATTCCTACCCCTTTCCCAGAAACTCATGAATAATCCACCCCTTCTTTAGCGTATAATCAAGAAATAACTATAAGTATACTCAGTCAAGCAGCCCATACCACTGGTTTGCCTATGGAGCAGCCATTCTTTTGTTTCTTTACTTCTCTAATAAACTTGTTTTCACTTTATTCTATGGACTTGCCCTGAATTCTTTCTTGCTCAAGGTTCAGGAACCCTCTCTTGGGGTCTGGATCGGGATGCTTTTCCGGTTACAACTGGATTAACTAAAACCAGTGGGATCCCATAGTTCTTTGACTGTTACAATTTTCTGGTTGGCTAATAAAAGCATCTATGCCTTTTAATGCTTAATCAATTACCCAGCCACTATCTCCTTAGAGGTCCTCCAACCTGCCTCACTGCTCTGAACTACCAGGGACCAGGTGAGGACTCCCAGAAAGTCTTTCTTAACCCAAAATCCATTCTACATTTGTCTGTTATGGAACAACCTGTCCTTGCAATCTGGCCTGGCATTCCTTTCAATGACTTCATTGCTTTATGTGCACCTAAAAGTCAGACACACCCACCCTAAAAAATCAAAGTAGAAAGCTGAGTGCAGTGGCTCAGGCCTGTAATCCCAGCACTTTGGGAGGTCAAGGTGGGTGGATCACGAGGTCAGACGTTTGAGACCAGCCTGACCAACATGGTGAAACCCTGTCTCTACTAAAAATATAAAAATTAGCTGGGCATGATGGCATGCACCTGTAATCCCAGCTAATGGGGAGGCTGAAGCAAGAGAATTGCTTGAACCCAGCAGGTGAAGGTTGCAGTGAGCCGAGATCGCACCACTGCACACCGGTCTGGGTGACAGAGTGAGACTCCGTCTCAAAAACAAAAAAAGAAAAATCAAAGTAGAAGATGCCCCATGAAGGCCATGGTTGGCACCAGAGAGCATGGAAGGATTTGGTCTCACCTTGGCTTCTGAACATTGAAACCATCTGCAACCACACAGCTCACTGTTTGTATTAGCATCATGTTACTATTCCAGGAAACTCTTGATCAGGGAGATGTCCCTGCAGGAAATTCCCACAGATTTATCTATCCAAACACTAGACTACTCTTTAGTCCTCATTAGAGTAAATACTCCCTTCTCAGGACAATAGATCCCTATCTAGGCTCATTCTATGATTGTTTATGCTTCACTGGTTTCACAGCTCTCACTATGCCCCCAATCCTGAACTACTATGTAACAGGCTTTGCCCAATTCCAATCAACATTGAAAGACCCTCCTTAAACCAGAACCCATAAACATGCCACCTTTGCCCTGCTGCCCTCAAGAAGCTACCAAGATTGCTTTAACGTTTTTGAAATTTGGGGGGGTCTTTCCAGGGAATCAGCAATCAGTACTTCCTTCACTTCTATTAAATCTAGCCCATTTTTCTCCTTTGATCACAGAAATGCAAAGCAATAAGCAACTAGATGCAGAGAAAGCCTTGGGCTCTGTAAAAGTTGCAGAGAACTGGTGCAAGGCTTTCTCCTCACTGAGTTGAGAGAGGACCTGGGGAGCAGCACAGAAGAACTCAACTTGGCCTGCAGTGATGTATAAACCCCCAGGGAAATGGTTTCCCTGCCTCTTGGGAGAGGTGAACCAAGCCCTACCTGACCTTGAGGCTGGGAAAGCGTCAGAGAAAAGAACAGGAACTTTTTTCCAGGTGTTTCAGCAATGCGTTGGTAGCCTGCCTGTGTCTCCTCTGCCTTCCCATGAGATTTAGCTGCCACCATTTGGAGATCCCAAAAATCAGAACTACGGCCAGGCACAGTGGCTCACACCTGTAATCCCAGCACTTTGGGAGGTTGAGGCAGGTGGATCACTTGAAGCCAGGAGTTTGAGACCAGCCTGGCCAACATGATGAAACCCTGTCTGTACTAAAAATATAAAAATTAGCCAAGTGTGGTGGCACCTGCCTATAATCCCGGCTACTCAGGTGGCTGAGGAATGAGAATTGCTTGAGCCCAGGAGGCAGAGGTTGCAGTGAGCTGAGATCATGCCACTGCACTCCAGCCTGGGCAACAGAGCAAGACTCCATCTCAAAAACACACACAGAATTGGGATAAATGAACAATAATTCAATCTACCAAAAGGTGTAAAGAAAATACAATAAGAATGTAAGAAGAAACATTCTTCTTATAAGAATGTAAGGATGAAGCTGGGCGCAGTGGCTCATGCCTGTCATCCCAGCACTCTGGGAGGCTGAGGCAGGCAGATCACTTGAGGTCAGGAGTTCGAGACCTACCTGGGCAAAATGGTGAAACCCCGTCACCACCAAAAAATACAAAAATTAGCTGGGCTTGGTGGCACACGCCTGTAGTCCCCAGCTACTCAGGAGGCTGAGGCAGGAGAATGGCTTGAACCTGGGAGAGGTTGCAGTGAGCAGAAATTGCACCACTGCATTACAGCCTGGGCAATAGAGTGAGACTCCATCTCAAGAAAAAAAGAAATAGAATGTAAGAATGATAGAAGTAGCCAAAAAAACTTGATCTACCTAAAATGTAATCTTCTTATGAACAGCATGAGACCTAAGAAATCCTTTCCAAAATCTGCTTTGCAAAACAAGTTATCTTGGCCAGACATGGTGGCTCACACCTGTAATCCCAGCACTTTGGGTAGCTGATTCAGGGAGATCACTTGAGCCCAGGAGTTGGAGACCAGCCTGGGCAATATGGCAAAACCCTGTCTCTACAAAAGATACAAACAAATTAGCTGGATGTGGTGGTGCATGCCTGTAGTCCCAGCTACTTGGGAGACTGAGGCAGGAGGATTCCTGCAGCCCAGGAGGTCCAGGCTGTAATGAGCTGTGAGTGTGCCACCGCACTTCAGCCTGGGGACAGAGCAAGACCCTGTCTCAAAACAACAACAATGAAAACAAGTTATCTGTCTCTGGCGGCGTCAAACACACATAAATTAAAATCTTGCAGGATCTCTTAGCATTTCTTTCAGAGACTTCATTCTGCAAATCACTCAGATAATTAAAGCTCCAGATCACTCTGTTTTTTTTTTCTTTTGAGATGGAGTCTTGCTCTGTTGCCTAGGCTGAAGTGCAGTGGTGCAATCTTGGCTCGCTGCAACCTCCGCCTCCCAGGTGCAAGCAATTCTCCCGCCTCAACCTCCTGAGTAGCTGGGACTCCAGGCACAAGCAACCACAGTTGGCTATTTTTTGTATTTTTAGTAGAGATGGGGTTTTGCCATGTTGACCAGGCTGGTCTTGAACTCTTCACCTCAGGTGATCTGCCCACCTCAGCCTCCCAAAGTGCTGGGATTACAGGCATGAGACACTGTGCCTGGCCAAGATCACTTTCTTGCAACGTATTGTAACAAAACTTTTGTATGCTGAATGTAGTCATATGACTTTAGCGTTCCATAACCTCTGCCCCCATAGCTCTGTAATCAGATACCAGCCACAGAATTCCATTGTTCCACTTCAATACTCACACTGTCCTGGTATTTTTTGGAAGGCATAGGAGTCAAGAAAATTCAGCCTGGAAAACTTTAGACACTGTGGGTGGCATGGAGCAGCCTTGGAGTCAGATTGCAGTATCCAGTCCAGCCATTTCGCTTGCTGACCCTGTGACCTTCAGAAAGTCATGTGACCTCTCCTTATTTTTAAAATGAAAAACGAGGCAAGGCGCAGTGGTGCAGTCTCCACTAAGAATTTAAAAATTAGCCAGGTGTGGTGGTGTGTGCCTGTAATCCCAGCTACTCAGGAAGCTGAGGCACAAGAATCACTTGAACCCAAGATGCAGAGTTTGCAGTGAGCCGAGATCGCGCCACCGAACTCCAGCCTGGGCAACAGAGCAAGACTCCATCTCTAAAACAAAAACAAAAAGAAAGAATACAGAGAGGCCAGGCATAGTGGCTCACGCCTGTAATTCCAGCACTTGGGAGGTGGCAGGTGGATCACCTGAGGTCAAGAGTTCAGTACCAGCCTGACCAACATAGTGAAACCCCATCTCTACTAAAAATACAAAAATTAGCCAGGCGTGGTGGTAGACGCCTGTAATCCCAGCTACTCGGGAGGCTGAAGCAGGAGAATCGCTTGAACCCAGGAGTTGGAGGTTGCAGTGAGTTAAGATCACGCCATTGCACTGCAGCCTGGACAGAGGGAGCTCCATCTCAAAAAAAAAAAAAAAAATACAGAGATCCTGGTGTACCCTTTACCCCATTTTCCCCCAGTGGTAACATCTTACAAAACCATACAATATCATAACCACAATATTGACATCCACGTAGTCAAGATATAGTACATTTCTCTCACCAGGATCTACAAGGATGCCTTAATCCTTTTATAGCTGCACACATTTCCCTCCCACTCCCACCCTCTCTTTAATCTCTGGCAATCACTAATCTGTTCTCTATTTCTCAATTCTGCTTGCCATGTAACATAGCACATTCACAGGTTCTGAGGATTAGGATGGGGACATCACTGAGGGTGGGGGTGTGGTAGTAGTGGTGGTATTATTTAGCCTATCACAAGGTCTCATTGCAAACATCACTTCCTCTGGAAGATTTCTATACAAACCTCTGCCACCAACCCAAATTAATTAAGCCACGGTACTTATTTTATTTTATTTTATTTTTGAGACAGAGTTTTGCTCTTGTTGCCCAAGCTAGAGTGCAATGGCACGATCTCAGCTCACTGCAACCTCTGCCTCCCAGGTTCAAGCAATTCTCCTGCTTCAGCCTCCCTAGTAGCTGGGATAACAGGTGCATGCCACCATGCCCGGCTAATTTTTTTGTATTTTTAGTAGAAACGGGGTTTCACCATCTTAGCCAGGCTGGTCTCGAACTCCTGATCTCAGGTGATCTGCTCCCCTCGGCCTCCCAAAGTGCTGGGATTACATGAGTGAATCATCGCACCCAGTCAAAGCCATGGTACTTTTAAGTGTACATTCTAGTACCTACTATTAACCATAAACCATATGTAAAGTTAATTATGTGACAATTTCAATGTACAATTTTGAGAATTATGGTTTTTTGGTTGTTTTGGTTTATTTTTTTGAAACAGGGTATTAAGGCTGGGCACAGTGGCTCACACCTGTAATCTCAGCACTTTGGGAGGCCGAGGTGGGCGGATCACGAGGTCAGGAGTTTGAGACCACCCCGACCAATATGGTGACACCCCATCTCTATAAAAAAAGAGAAACAGGATCTTACTCTGTCACCTAAGCTGGAGTGCAGTGGCACCATCTTGTCTCACTGCAGCCTCTGCTTCTCAGGCTCAAGTGATTCTCTAGCCTCAGCCTCCCAAGTAGCTGGGACTACAAGTGTGAGCCACGAATTCCCAGCTAATTTTTGTATTTTTTGTAGAGATGGGGTTTTGCCACCTGCCTAGGCCTCCCAAAGTGCTGGGACTAGAGGCGTGAGCCACTGCACCCAGCCGATAATTCGTTTTTGTGGGTTTTTTTTTGTTTTTGAGATGGAGTCTCACTCTGTTGCCCAGGCTGGAGTGCAGTGGTGCAATCTCAGCTCACTGCAACCTACACCTACTGAGTTCAAGTGATTCTCCTGCCTCAGCCTCTCTGTAGCTGGGATTACAGGTGCACACTACCACTCCTGGCTATTTTTTTGTATTTTTAGTAGAGACAGGTTTTCACCATGTTGGCCAGGCTGGTCTTAAACCCCTGACCTCAAGAGATCCACTCATCTCGGCCTCCCAAATTGTTGGGATTACAGGAGTGAGCCACCGCACCCAGCCAGCTTTTTGTTTTTGTTTGTTCTTTGAGATAGGGTCTTGCTGTGCTGCTCAGGCTAAAGTGCTAGTGATGCGATCATAGCTCACTGCAGCCTCAGATTCCTGGGCTCAAGTGATCTTCCTGCTTCAGCCTCCCAAGTAGCTAGACGTCTATGTGCATGCCACCATGCATAGCAATAATTAACTTTTTTTTTTTTTTTGAGACGGAGTCTCACTTTGTGGCCAGACTAGAGCGCAATGGCATGATCTCAGCTCACTGCAACCTTCGCCTCCCTGGTTCAAGCGATTCTCCTGCCTCAGCCTCCCGAGCAGCTGGGACCACAGGTGCACACCACCATGCCCGACTAATTTTTGTATTTGTTTTTAGTAGAGATGGAGTTTCACCATGTTGGCCAGGATAGTCTTGATCTCTTGACCTCGTGGCCCGCCCGCCTTGGACTCCCAAATGGCGGGGATTACAGGCATGTGCCACCACACCTGGCCAATATTAGCTTTTTTATAACTACACAGTACCTTACAGTTTTTGATAATAATTATCCCTATGCAACAAACATCATGCGATAGAACAAATGATATTTTCTTGTTGGGGGTGGGGTGTGGAGCTTGAGTTCTAAGAACACGTAGAAGACGCCCTCCTACCTGATGGTTGTACTCACCAGAATACAAGCTTCATAAAGGCATGGACACCCGCACGCATATGTAGAGCAGACTCCACAAATACATACTCAGTCAATAAATGAATACATAAATGAATGAATGGATTCAGCAAATGCTTCTGACTAGATGTGTCAGGACATGGGCAAGGTTGAGAGGCAGCAGCCCTAAAATTAAACAGTGATGATGACAAAGCTAGCAGCTTCCACTTATCAAGCACTTCCTGTGTGTGTCACATGAATAATGTTGCAAACCCTCATTATAACGCTAGAAACTGGGTACATCACCCAACCTGAAGTGCAGTGGCATGATCATGGCTCACTGCAGCCTCAACTTCCTGGGCTCAGGTGATCCTCCACCTCAGCCTCCCAAGTAGGTGGGACTACAAGTATGCACCAACATGTCAGGATAATTTTTCTACTTGTTGTAGAGATGGGGTTTCACTATTTTCTCGAACTCCTGGGCTCAAGTGATCCTCCTGCCTCAGCCACCCAAGGTGCTGGGATTACAAGATTGAGACAGAACAAGGTGAACTGGTTTCCACAGTGGCTGCACTATTTTACATTCTCATCAGCAATGTACAAGGATTCCAATTTTTTCCATATCCTCTCATCCTCTCCAGTGCTTGTCATCTTTCTTCCTTCTTCCTTTTTTTGGAGACGAGGTCTTGCTCTTTCATTCAGGATCCAGTGCAGTGGCACCATCTCAGCTCAGCCCACTGCAATCTCCGCCTTCTGGGTTCAAGCGATTATCCTGTCTCAGCTTCCTGAGTAGCTGGGACTACAGGCACCCACCACTATGATGCCTGGCTAATTTTTATTTATTTATTTTTTTGAGATGGAGTCTCCCTCTGTCACCTAGGCTGGAGTGCAGTGGCTCGATCTCGGCTCACTGCAACCTCTGCCTCCTGGGTTCAAGTGATTCTCTTGCCTCAGCCTCCTGAGTAGCAAGAACGACAGGCATGTGCTACCATGGCCGGCTAATTTTTGTACTTTTAGTAGAGATGGAGTTTCACCATATTGGCCAGGCTGGTCTCCAACTCCTGACCTCATGATCTACCCGCCTCAGCCTCCCAAAGTGCGGGGATTACAGGAGTAAGCCATGTGCCCAGCCTAAAATAAACTATTTTAAAGTGGACGATTCAGTGACATTTAGAACATTCACAGTGTTGCATAATACTCATCTCTGTCTAGTTCAAGAAAAACTTTATCGGCCAAGCGCAGTGGCTCAAGCCTGTAATCCCAGCACTTTGGGAGGCTGAGGAGGGTGGATCACAAGGTCGAGATCGAGACCATCCTGGCCAACATGGTGAAAACCCATCTCTACTAAAAAAATACAAAAATTAGCTGGGCATGGTGGCACGCGCCTGTAATCCCAGCTACTTGGGAGGCTGAGGCAGGAGAATTGCTTGAACCCGGGAGGCGGAGATTGCAGTGAGCCGAGATTGCAGTGAGCCGAGATCGCGCCACTGCACTTCAGCCTAGTACCTGTGGACAGAGCAAGACTCTGTCTCAAAAAATATATATATATTTGTATCACCTCAAAATAAAACCCTGTTGTGCCTATCAAGCAGTTACCAGTGTTTCCCAATTTTAACAGATTAAGAAGCAGACTAAGACAATAAGAAAAGCACTGGCGAGGAGCCATGGCTCACACCTGTAATCCCAGCACTTTGGGAGGCTGAGGTGGGAGGATTGCTTAAGCCTAAGAGTTGGAGACCAGCCTAGTCATAACATAGTGAGACCCTCATCTCTACAAAAAAATACAAAAATAAGTTGAGTGTGGTGATGTGCACCTGTAATCCCAGCTACTCGGGAGGCTGAGGTGGGACGATTGCTTGAGCCTTGGAGGTCAAGGCTACAGTGAGCCATGATTGTGCCACTGCACTCCAGCCTGGGTGTCAAAGCAAGACCCTGTCTCAAAAAAACAAAAAAAATAAAGAAAAGGAAAGAAAAAAAGTGCTAGGGGCCCCCAACAAAATTTTTAATTTTTTTTTCTTTTTTGTGTTTTTTTCTTTTTCTTTTTTTTTTTTTTTACTTTTTCCTTCAAAATTTTTAATTTTTAAATTAAAAAATGAGGTTCGGTGTGGTGGCTCACACCTGTAAAACCAGCATGTTGGGAGGCCGAGACAGGAGGATCACTTGAGCCTTGGAATTTGGGACCAGCCTGGCCAACCATGGTGAAAACCCATCTCTCTAAACAAAAATACAAAAATTAGCCAGGGTGGTGGCGAGTGCCTGTAATCCAAACTACTCGAGAGGCTGAGGGAAGAGAATCGCTTGAACTGGGAGGCAGAGGTTGCAGTGAGCCGTTATTGTGGCTACTGCACTCCAGCCTGGGGCACAGAGTGAAACTCTGTCTCAAAGGAAAAAAAGAAAGAAAAGAATATAATAATGAATTCAGTTTGGATTTATAAATATAAATGTGTTAATATAAATATAAAGACAATAGCCTGTTCATACCAAAACAGTTGTAAAATATAATTTTTAATTTTTAATGGAGAAAGGGGTCAGTCCACTGAGGCAACAGTGCTTAGGGCTCACGAAAGCCTCCAAGCTCTGCCACCACCATCTACTGCAAAAATCCTTTGAAAACAGAGTTGGGGCGCGGCGTGGGGGGCGGGGGGAGGGGGCAAAAAAAAAAAACACAGTTGAGGCACGCTCATTCTTAAATTGTAGGCTAATCCTGCCCCCTAGCGGCCACAGAGAAGTCTCAGAAATTTATGCCCTCTAGTTGTTGAGTATTTGCACCTACTAGGTGCCTTGAACTTATGCTGCACTATTTTATCCTCACAATTCCAAGAGGTAAGTAATATCCAAATGTATAGATAAACTGCCAAAGATCCGAGTGCTTAAGACAATTTTTTTTTGAGACAGGGTCTTACGGAAGTGAACGCTGTTTCCTACTGAAGGATGCACAGCAGGTGGAAGCCTTGGTGGGCAGGAAGCATGCTTTAAAGTTTGAGACTGTCGGGCCCAGCGCGGTGGCTCATGCTTGTAATCCCAGCATTTTGGGAAGCCAAGGTGGGCAGATCACTTGAGGTCAGCAGTTCGAGACCAGTCTGGCTAACATGATGAAAACCTGTCTCTACTAAAAACTAAAAAATTAGTCAGGTGTATGGCACCTATAGTCCTAGCTAATGGGGAGGCTGAGGTAGGAGAATAGCTTGAATCCGGGAGGCAGAGGCTGCAGTGAACCGAGATCACATCACTGTACTCCAACCTGGGCAACGGAGTGAGGCTCTGTCTCAAAAAATAAAAAATAAAGTTGGAGACTTTTATTCTAAAAGCGTTCATGGCCGGGCATGGTGGCTCATGCCTATAATCCAAGCACTTTGGAGGCCAAGGCGGGTGGATCACCTGAGGTCGGGAGTTCAAGACCAGCCTGACCAACACGATGAAACCCCGTCTTTAAAAAAAAAAAAGCATTCAGTGAGTCATTTATTTATTTCTTTTCCTGTAAGCTTGGAAAAATAGGCTATTCCCCACCTATCTATATGACAGTAATGAGCAAATCATCCTTATCAGACAAATACATGATTTGCAAACATTTTCTCTGATTCTGCAGGTTGTCTCTTCACTTTCTCTCTCTCTTTTTTTTTGAGACAGAGTTTTGCTCTTGTCCAGGCTGGAGTACAATGGCGTGATCTCTGCTGACCGCAACCTCTGCCTCCCAGGTTCAAGTGATTCTCTTGCCTCAGCCTCCCACGTAGCTGGGATTACAGGCATGTGCCACTATGCCCAGCTAATTTTGTATTTTTAGTAGCGACGGGGTTTCTCCATGTTGGTCAGGCTGGTCTAGAACTCCTGACCTCAAGTGATCCGTCTGCCTCGGTCTCCCAAAGTGTTGGGATTGCAAGTGTGAGCCACCTCACCTGGCATCTTTTCACTGTCTTGATAGTAGTGTTCTATGTGCAAAAGTTTTAATTTTGAAGTTTATCTTTTTGTTGTTTTTGTTATTGTTGGCTGTGCTTTTCACATCATATCCAAGAAATCATTGCCAAATCCAATGTCATGAAGATTTCCCCTATGTTTTCTTCAAAGAGTGTTATAGTTTTAACTCTTCAGTTTAGGTCTCTGATCCATTTTGAATGAATTTTTGTATATGGTGTAAGATAAGGGTCCACTTTATGTTTTACATGCGGATATTCAGTTTTCCCAATGTACTTCATTTTGAAATAATTTCCCACTTCCTGCTGGTTTACTACTCTCAATGGGATAGTAAAATCAATTAAACCAAAAAAAATTTTTTTTGAGACGGAGTTTCACTCATTGCTCAGGCTGGAGGATAATGGCGCGATCTCGGGCTCACTGCAACCTCGGTTTCCCCGGTTCAAGCAATTCTCCTGCCTCAGCCTCCCAAGTAGCTGGGATTATAGGCATGCACCACTACGTCCAGTTAATTCTTTAAATTTTTAATGGAGATGGGGTTTCTCCATGGTGGTCAGGGTTGTCTCAAACTCTTGACCTCAGGTGATCTGCCTGCTTCAGCCACCTAAAGTGCTAGGATTACAAGTGTAAGCCACTGTGCCCAGCCTTTTTTTTTTTTTTTGTGAGATGAAGTCTCACTCTGTTACCCAGGCTGGAGTGCAATGTCACGATCACAGCTCACTGCAACCTCCACCTCCTGGGTTCAGGCGATTCTTGTGCCTCAGCCTTTGGAGTAGCTGGGATTACAGGCATGTGCCACCATGCCCAGCTAATTTTTGTATTTTTAGTAGAGATGGGGTTTCACCATGTTGTCCAGGCTTGTCTCAAACTCTTGACCTCAGGTGATCTGCCCGCCTTGGCCTCCCAAAATGCTGGGATTACAGGTGTGAGCCACTGCACCTGGCCTTTTTTTTCCCCAATAGAAATGGAGTCTCACTATGTTGTCCAGGCTGGTCTCAAACTCCTTGGCTCAAGCTATCCTCCCAACTCAGCCTCCCAAAGAGTGGGGATTACAGGTGTGAGCTACTGCGCCTGGCCAAAACCAATCGTAAACGTTTTTTTTTTTTTTCAGACTTTTGTCAACAAAGGGAAGTATCTGCCCCCAATACCAAACCTGGTGCCTTTTAAGCTCTCTGTGGGAGCTGAGTATGCCCTAGTTGAACTTAAGCAAACTACACAGAAATAACTACAGGCAGCGTATCCCTCCTCCTGTGTCAAATGCCAGGTGAAGGCAATTGTGATTATCACCTTAGCAGAGGAAAAAGTAAGGCTACATTCCTTCAGTTTTCAAATCCAAATTCTGCCAGATTCTAGGCAAAGGGCTTAAAAGAAAGAATGTTTAGAACATGGTTTTTGGAGTCAGAGACGTATGTTCAAAGTCTGGCTTCACTCGGTTATAGCCTTTGAGTATGTGCCCTTTATGTACCCTTGAAGATGCTGCTTTATCTTCCTGAGCATCAGGTACCTCATTTTAAAAACAGGGATAATGCCTCAGGCCTAGCTGCCAGTCTCTAGTCAGTGCTCAGTAAAAAGTAGCAGATACGATCGAAAACTGGTTTTCCTCTTACAATTAAAGATAGGAACCTTTTCAAGAGCTAGCAGCAGGCACCGAATTTGGCGACTGTTTGCCTTCGGTCTCCCTGGCAGCACAGCGGTAGGAGGTAAGAATGATATGACACCATGCATGCAAAGTGCTCACGACACACTCTGGCGCTTAAAAAAAGGAGAGCTGAGTCATGGAGGCCCAGTTTCCCCATCTGTAAAATGAGCAAGTTCGATCACTTGAAAAGACATTCTTGGACCTTGGATGACTCAGATTTTCCAGGCATATGCGGAAAGGCACGCCAGAGGGAAGGAGGAGTGGTAGTGTTGCGACTAAGCCCAGATTTAGCGAAACCGACAGCTCCACCGCCCATACCAGTTCCCCAGCTCCGGAGGTGCCAGGCTGGTGGGGTGAGGAGTAACCACGGGGCGGAGTGACTCCGCGCGCAGCCCTCTGCTTTCTTCATTGGCCCGGTGAACTCGAGACTCGTGACGCCATAAGCGTGCGCCCAGCGTGTGAAGGGGGCGTGGCTCGCTGAGAAGGAGGAGACAAGATGGCGACGTCCGTGGGGCACTGGTGCTTGCGATTGCTGCACGGGATCGCGCCGTGGCGGAGCAGGTATAGCAGCGCGGGGAGACTGACCTGGGGCGTGGGGCAACCTGGGCCAAGCCGGGGCCTGGAGACAGGTGTTTCTCTGTTGCGGGCTCGCTCTGAGGCGAGCTCGGGTGGAGACAGGGCCACCTTCACCTCGAGCTTAAGAGCAGGTGCGACTGCTACTGCGTGAGGCGGTCCGGATCTAGTTAGGGTGTGGTGTAGAAGCTCTCGCTTTGCCCTTTCCAGCTAGGTGGAAGTTCACGAGTGACAAAAACCAGATGAAATAGGCTACCTGCCCGTCACTTGAGTCGAGGCAGGCTTTCAGATGTTCAGATGCCATTTTCTCATGTATTCGTTTTCGTAGAAGAAGCGATGTCCTGTGGGAAGGGCACTAGATTGAGAGTCAGGCAACCTTCATTTCTGGATGTTAGTCTTTGAAGTGAGAGGATTAGATTAGGTAATCTCAAAACAGCCTGTTACGTGGCTAGAATCTTGGTCACGCTTGTGACTCCAAGCTGTTAGGTTCTTAGAAATGTAAGAGACTTGAGGGGTTTTCTAAGTTCAAGTCTTTCTCTTTGAAGTTAATGAGATTGAGGCTCCGAAAGAGGGAGGGATTTGCTCAAGTTCACGCAGCCAGTTTGTAGCAGAGAAGGACCCCCATCAAGGTACTTGTCTCTCTCACGCGACGATCTTTCTCTCAGGCTGCCCACCCTGAGGGCAGTTATTATACAGAAAATAGCTTAGAGCATCTGGACTGCCAAAAAATGGATTAAAATATTGGTAGCTTTGACTCAGAGTTGGCTTCCTGGTGTCATTTCAGAGAGCTAAGATTTGAGAGATGCGCCATACTTGTGTGTTTCCTGCAGGGTTTATTTTATCAGCGTTGATCAGAACATGGTTTTTGGAGTCAGAGACGTATGTTTAAATTCTGGCTTCACTATTTTATAGCCTTATATTGTAGTTCTGGGAGGAGAAGGACACTGGATTTGGATTAAGAGGGAACAGAAACCATCATTAGTCTTGTTATGAAAGCGTCACGGCCGGGCGCGGTGGGTCACGCGTGTAATCGCAGCCCTTTGGGAGGCCGAGGTGGGTGGATCACGAGGTCAGGAGACCGAGAACATCCTGCCCAACGTGGTGAAGTCCCGTCTGTACTAAAAATACAAAAATTAGCTGGACATGGTGGTGTGCGCCTGTAGTCCCAGCTACTCGGGAGGATGAGGCAGGCGAATCACTTGAACCCGGGAGGTGGAGGTTGCAGTGAGCCAAGATTGTGCCGCTGCACTCCAGCCTGGGTGACAGAGGGAGACTCCATCTCAAAAAAAAAAAAACAACCAAAAAAACAAAAAACACAAAAGATTCCAGATAAGACCCCATCCTGCTGCCAATTTCAGATTCAGTAGATACAAGTTGGGACCCTGGCAACTGTAGTTTTTACAGGTGATTCTTAGGTTTGGGCAAGTATGGACAGTAGTATCTAGGAAGTAGTTTCTCGTGCATGACTTCCATTTTAGAAATATTTATGGCATCCCTGCCACTGCAAACCAGTGTCAAGGGACCATGGAGAAGGGAGAAGAGAGAAGGAAGGAGGAGACAAATGAAGAATTTAACAACATTTGAAATAGGCCTTGTGTTCAAGGAACTTTACAGTTTAGTAGGAGAGGAAACACTTTACTATATACTTGTAATACAAGGTGGAATATGGGATAAAGCCAGTTCCATTTTAGGAGAATTCTCACAGCTTTAGAAAGCAAGGGAGACATAAGGACTATAGGTAAAATGTTACTACCAGGGGTGATGTTAAAAATGTCTTAGACTGGCTTGGTGGCTCATGCCTGCAATCCCATCACTTTGAGAGGCTAAGGTAGGTGGACTGCATGAGCTCAGGAGTTCAAGACTAGCCTGGGCAACATGACAGAACCCCATCTGTACAAAAAATACAAAAATTAGCTGGGCATGGTGGTGCATACCTATAGTCCCAGCTACTTGAGAGGCTGAGGTAGGAGGATCACCTGAGCCCAGGAGGTCAAGGCTGTAGTGAGCCAAGATCATGCCACTCCACACCAGCCTGGGCAACAGAGTGAGAATCTGTCTAAAAAAAAACAAGAAAAAATAGTGCAACTGGCCAGGTGTGGTGGCTTATGCCTGTAATCTTAACACTTTGGGAGGCCAAGGCAGGAGAATTGCTTGAGCCCAAGAGTTTGAGACCAACCGGAGCAACATAGTGAGACCTTGTCTCTACAAAAAATATCTGGGTGCACGTCTGTGGTTCCATCTACTTGGGAAGCTAAGGTGGGAGGTTCACTTGAGCCCAGGAGGTCGAGGCTGCAGCGAGCTGTGATTTCACCACTGCATTCCAGCCTGGGTGACAGACACCCTGTCTCAAAAATAAAAATAAAAAACTTACAACCAGGACACCATGGAGACAGACTAGTGAGCGTGAATGCTGGTCATAGATGATTGATATGAACATCCCAGTGTATGCCAGCTGAATATCAACTCTACTTTTTTTTTTAACAACTGGTAATCAATTTATTAAAATAGCTGACTTAAGCATCTGCAGTGGTGACTTCCACCTCAACTCCTGGCTCAATACTGATGGAAGTCATCTGCTTAACAATCTCAGAAGGACGGTGCACATTAATGAGTCGCTTGTGGATTCTTATCTGGAAAATATCCCATGTCTTAGAACCTTCACCACAAGGTGCTTTTCTGGTAGTGATTCTCAAAGTCTTGCTAGGCATCCAAACTGGTCCTTTCACTTTGTGATTCTTTTCCTTTGCTCCCCTGATCAAGTCAACACACACCTTCTCCAGGGATTTTACATTGCGGCTCCTTAGAGTGATTCGAATTCGGTGAACTGCCACCTCTGGCTCCACGGGTGTTTTTCAGTATCCTTAAAAGCCATGGCTGCTGCATAGCTTCCTGACCAACTTATTCCTCGGCAAGAGCGCACAGCAATGAGTCAGGAGCAGGAACATGCGGACCAACAATCCGCTTGGACCGAGTCTTCCTCAAAGAGCAACTCTTACTTGTAATAATAATAACAATGTGTAACTAGGTGCCAGGCCCTGGGCTAAGGTTTTGCGTGATTGTTTTCTAATGAGATGAGTTTTGTTTTTGCAGGTGAAGAAACTGAGGTTTAAGATTAGTTAAGAAATTTCCTAAGGTCACACAGCTGCTAGTAAGTGGCAAAGCTGAGATTCGAGCTGCACAGGCAGACTGGAGTGCTTAATTGTGGGCTTTAATTGCCTACTTGCAGGATGCAATATAGATTGCATGTGGAAGAGACATCTGTTTGAACCCATTCATTCGTCTTTCTGGGGCATACTGTCACTGTTGAGATTGAAGGCCAGTGAGAACACAGATAAACCCCAGTGTTCATTGAGGTATACATACAGTAAACAACTGAATATATGTAGAATCCATTCATGTTGGGTAATGAGAAATGCTATGAAGAAAAAGAAAGCAAGATAGTTAAGAAGTTAGTGCTGGCCAGGTGTGGTGGCTCATGCCTATAATCCCAGCACTTTGGGAGGCCAAGGCGGGTGGATCACCTGAGGTTGGGAGTTTGAGACCAGCCTGACCAACATGGAGAAACGCTGTCTCTACTGAAAATACAAAATTAGCTGGGCATGGTGGCACATGCCTGTAATCCCAGCTGCTGGAGAAGCTGAGGCAGGAGAGTTGCTTGAACCCGGGAGGTAGAGGTGGCGGTGAGCTGAGATCGCGCCATTGCACTCCATCCTGGGCAACAAGAGTGAAACTCCATCACAAAAAAAAGTTAGTGCTCAACAGAAAGACAAACTTTGCATGTTCTCACTTATTTGTGGGAGCTGAAAATTAAAACAGTTGAACTAATGGAGATGGTAGAAAGATGCTTATCAGAAGCTGGAAAGGGTAGTGGGGGGATGGGAGGAAGTGGGGATGGTTAATGAGTATCAAAAAAATAAAATGGGACTGGGCACGGTGGCTTGCGCTTGTAATTCCAGCGCTTTGGGAGGCCAAGGTGGGTGGATCACCTGAGGTCAGAAGTTCAAGACCAGCCTGGCCAAAAAACCCTGCCTCTACTAAAAATAAAAAAAATTAGCTTGGCATGGTGGTGCACTCTTGTAAGCCCAGCTACTCAGAAAGCTGAGGAAGGAGAATTGCTCTGAGAGGCAGAGGTTGCAGTGAGCCAAGATCTCGCCATTGCACTCCAGCCTGCGCTACGGAGTGAGACTCCGTCTCGAAAAAAAAAACCAAAAAAAAAACGATTACTTTGGCCACTGTGCCCGGCCATGAGATATTTTAATGGTAGTTTTCATGCCTCCCCAGTGGATTGAACGTGGATGATGAGAAAGAAAGGACTTAAAAATGAGTTCTAGGCCGGGCGTGGTGGCTCACACCTGTAATCCAAGCACTTTGGAGGCCAAGGCGGGCGGATCACCTGAGGTTGGGAGTTCAAGACCAGCCTGACCAACATGGTGAAACCCCGTCTTAAAAAAAAGAATAAAAAAAAGAAAAAAAAAAGAGTTGTAGGCCAGGCATGGTGGCTCACACCTGTAATCCTAGCATTTTGAGAGGCCAAGGTGGATCACTTGAGGTCAGGAGTTTGAGACCAGCCTGGCCAACATGGCAAAACCCTGTCTCTACTAAAAAAAAAAAATACAAAAATTAGCCAGGTGCGGTGGCGTGCACCTGTAATCTTAGCTACTCAGAAGGCTGAGGCAGGAGAATCGCTTGAACCCAGCAGGCGGAGGTTGCAGTGAGCTGAGATAGTACCACTACACTCCAGCCTGGATGACAGAGCGAGACTTCATCTCAAAAAGAAAAACACAAAAACATGAGTCCTTGCCTGGCACAGTGTCTCACACCTGTAATCCCAGCCCTTTGGGAGGCTGTGGTGGGAGGATCACTTGAACCCAGGAGTTTGAGACCAGTCTGGGCCAGATGGCAAGACCTCATTTCTATAAAATAATTAAAAACTAGCCAGGCTGGGCGCAGTGGCTCATGCCTATAATCCCAGCACTTTGGGAGGCCAAGGTGGGTGGATCACTTGAGGTTGGGAGTTTGAGACCAGCCTGACCAACATGGAGAAACCCCGTATCTACTGAAAATACAAAATTAGCTGGGCATGGTGGTGCATGCCTGTAATCTCAGCTACTCGGAAGGCTGAGGCAGGAGAGTCGCTTCAACCCAGGAGGCAGAGGTTGCGGTGTTCTGAGATTGTGCCATCACACTCCAGCCTGGGCAAAAAGAGTGAAACTCCGTCTCAAAAAAAAAGGGATCATACTTGAGTGACTGGGTGAATGGTGGTACCTTTTTTTGACCCGGCATGTCAGTTATACTAATATTGGTGCTATAACAGATTAAACCTGTTTTGGCATTCTCAGTGGCTTAACACAGTAGAAGTTTATTTCTCACTTTTGTAAAGCCCCATTGGGTGCTCCTGATTGTCTGGGCAGCTGTTTTCCAAGTGATGTTCAGGGACCCAGTCTCCTGCCATCTTTTTGGAGATGGAGTGTCACTCTGTGACCCAGGCTGGAATGCAGTGGCACAATCTTGGCTCACTGTAACCTCCGCCTCCCAGGTTCAAGCAATTCTCCTGCCTCAACCTCCTGAGTAGTTGGGACTACAGGCACACGCTGCCGTGCCTGGCTAATTTTTTGTGTTTTAGTAGAGACGGGGTTTCATCATGTTGCCCAAACTGGTCTTGAATTCCTGAGCTCAGGCAATTCACCCATCTCAGCCTACCAAAGTGCTAGGATTACAGGTGTGAGCCACCGCTCCTGGCCTTCCTGCCTTCTTTAATACATGACCTCCCAAGCAGGCTGGATGGGGAACGCTTGGGGGTCAATGCCTGGGAAGCCTGAATGATCTTCAGATTCCATTGGTTCAAACTCAGTCTCATGGCCACATCATGCTGCAAGGGAGGCTGGGAAATGTAGTCTAACAGGTGTCCAGAAGAGGAAGTGCATTTGGTAAACATCTGGCTAGTCTGCCATGGAAAGAGAACTCTGGGACAGGAGCAGATTGAAGGTAAGTTAGAGAGGATCAGGAATCCTGTTTTCTACAGACTCAGTTTGAGAGGACTCAAAGTGGGGATATTGGGTAGCCAGCCCCTGGAGGAGCAATGGAGTCGTCACGATGGTTCTTTAAAGCCGTGGGACTGGATAAGCATGTCTAGGGAGAGTGTGTAGATAGAGAAGAGGTCTGAACCCTGAGCATGGCAAGAATCCAAAGTCAGGAAGCAAAGAAGAATTCACAAAAAGACTGAGAAGAAACCAGAGAAACGAGAGGAAAAATCATGGTTCCAAAAGCCCAGTAAAGAATGTTTCAAGGAGAGAAGGATCACCTGTGTCATGCTGCTGAGGTATCAAGGAAGATGAGACCTCAGATGTGTGTGTGTGCATTGGTGTTGGCAACATGGAGGTTGTTGGTGACCTTGACGAAGTGGTGTGATGGGAACAAAAGCCTTGTTGAGTGGAACTAAGAGAGGCTAAGAAGTGAGGAAGTGGTGACAGTGAAATAGCTCTTTTTAGGCTTGGATTGAAGGTGAGCAGAAAAGTAGAGTGGAACTAAAGAATGATAATATGGTAGACAGTGTTTGAGTAAGACTGAAGAAATGACAGCGTTCATTTGAAAATAGGGACAATCCAGTCATATGGGACAAGCTGATAAAATGAAACATTTCCCAATGTTTGATCCAGGAGCTGGGGCTTCAGCAGTGGACAAAAAGCCAAGCTCTTTGTTCTTGGGCAGGGTTCCTGAGGGGAAGATGGATGTGCAAAACAAACCACCTGAGTGCCCTGCATCCAGTTACGGTGAATACATAAATGATCATCTCCCATTCCTATTTCCTCCTGTCAGACAAAGCCTTGTTAACCAATCTGCAAACATTCTTTCAGTTAGGGGTTTTTCTGTATTCTGGAACACACAATGCGGCAACGTACAGAACACAACAGTTTATCCTTTAGTCAGTTTTTGCACTTCCTGTTCGAATTCTGCTTAGAAAGAGTTTTAGGCTTTTAGCTGTGGTAGTGGGAGTATTCAGTCTAAGAAATGAGCATTGTTTAGAACTGAAAGAACTTTCATATACTAAAATACACCCTTCATTGTGCTAATAGCTGTACATCTGTCTGGCTTTGGGGGTGGTGCTCATCATGGTAAGATGCTTTTTCTCTATACAAACCTTGTTTGCCTATAGGAGGATCAGATTCATCATGTTAGCTACAATAGTGCCATGCTGTGAGGGTGTGTGTGTGTGTTGTTTTTTTTTTTTTTAAGGCAGGGTCCCACTCTGTTACCCAGGCTGGAGTGCAGTGGTGTGATTGTGGCTCACTGCAACCTCCGCCTCCTGGGTTCAGGCAATCCTCCCACTTCAGCTTTTTGGTTAGCTAGGACTACAGGTGCGCACCACCACGCCCGGCTAATTTTTGTATTTTTTGTATGGATGGGGTTTCACCATGTTGCCCAGGCTGGTCCCGAACTCCAGGGCTCAGGCAATCTGCCTACCTCAGCCTCCCACAGTGCTAGGATTATAGTTGTGATTATAGTTGTTTCAGGCTTACAGAATGTTATGAAAATAGTACATAGAATTCCCAAATACCTTTTACCCAGATTCCTCAAATGTCAGTGTAAGGTTATTCTTGTAAGGATATTGCCGAGTTGAAAATGAGGAAACTGAGGCCAGCATGAGACAAATTAAATTCCAGTTTATTTAGCTCCCGGGCGAGGTTCTGTGGCCCCGGGGGAGGGAGAGAGAGAGAGAGAGAGGCCAGAGAAGTCGCACCCAGCTGTTCTGGGCGTGGGGTTTTATAGGGGGAGAGGGCAATAGATTGGTCAGTGGGGAAACAAAGCATGGGCAACTGCATTGGTCATAGAGAGACTGGACCTGGACTTGGCAAGCTGCCATTGGTAGTCCAGCAGGGCTATGGACAGGTGGGCTGGAGAAGGTAACAAAGCATGGGCACCT